>JBBPOF010000043.1:0-68243 GCA_038091315.1 Porphyrellus cyaneotinctus | reverse complement strand
CCAAGATAGTCAGTAGGGAGTACGCACTCGTTTGCCAGGGACGGTCAGGGGTTTAACATGTATGCGCCTTCTTGCCTAGTGACCCGTCCTCACAGACTCGTGGCCATAGCGAGAGGCGAAAATGAGTACTTCGACCCTTCAGGTATTCCTACTGCTGCAGAGGGATGCAAGAGTAATGCCCTCATGCGATGCTGCAAAGACTTGGGTATTGCTAGCGAGCTCTGGTAAGGTCCATCTCTTTACGCGTTCTCTTATCTCAACATGTTCCAGGGATCCTCGGTTCATTCGGGAGTTCAAAATAAAGCACTGCGTCGAGGTGTTTGCCGAGAATCTAACAACTAAGAAGAAGTTGGTATTTCGTCCTCATCCGTGTCAATAACCGCTCACAACTGATTTCAGGAGGAAGCTTTGGAGGCGCAAAGACCAACCCAAGTTCGAATACCCGTGGAAGGAATAAAAGTACACTGCCGACTATCTGGAATCTTCAAGCCATCTCAATCATTGCGACTCGTCACCAATTTATTTTAGCCTTCCATATGTAACGTTGTCTCCTCGTGTATGGACTTGGTACGCCAGTATAATCTCCGTCACACGAGGCAAGGTTCCACGTAGCCTCTTCTGTATAGAAGTCCTCTTGTTCTCCAAGCCCTCCCTATGGGTGACTATCTGAAACTGGACGTTCAACAGGAAAGGGACGGTATAATAACTCGGGAAGTGCCGGATATCTAAACAGGCCTTATAGCGCTCCAAAACTATTCACTGAAAGATCGCCGTTCCTCCAACGACCTTCGGCCCGTTGGGTAAAAATGTAATGAAAACCGGCCGGTAACTATTTTGGAGATCATTTGTTAGAGTACCGTTCCTTCTGGCCATTCTGATGGTGACTCGGTGAATCACCGGGCGCCCCCTGGACCACTCACCGGCGCTCATTAGATGACATAGCTTCGTAAGTTTATCCCTAGGATGATTGGTTGTCTTGTGATCATTTTTGTTGCAGTACTTGGTGTCCGACTTGAAGCCTTGGAGACCATTGAAGGTAATGGCAATCAGTGTGATAATTAAAACTTTAAACCAGATCACGAAGATCGGCATTTTTCAGATCCCCGTTCACGTTCAACATTACCTACACGATATGCATAACTGCGGCACTACACGTAGCCCCTAATTCGTCGTGTTGGGCGTTACTCAGCTTCTGTGAAGGAAGTGGTTCGGGACCGTTCTAACCTTGAGGCGTCCGCGAAATATGACGGGACACTTTGGAAGCTACGTTCCGCTTACTGGTTGAGGTTCAATTTCTGGGACAGGCCTCGGCTGTTCGATTGTTCAGGTCGTTCGGCCGTTGCTCAAACGTTGCTCATTTCACCTTGAGTTCAGTCATTCGACTGGCTTCCACTTACGTCGGGTATCACTTCAATCGTTGCCGGCCCTATTACTTGTGGCGTTTAACGTTGCTAACTTTTGTCTATTAGGCTCCGTTTCGTCGTGCCACAAAGGTTGCAGGTAATCAACGTTCCTGACCTCCCGTCGTCGTCCCCCCGTTCGAACGTTCGATTCAACTGACTGCGGTACCTGGAACGATCCTACCAATACCCAAGTACGTTCTGCTCCAGTATCTTGCGTATTAAAGAGATAGAAGGGGATGGGGATGGTCGTCATCACACACCACCCTTCTCAACTATGTCTGGCAACGTCTCCACTCGTGAAGCACGCGCTTTCCGCCACGCTTTGGACATTCCAGACGATGTCTGGGCCGCATTGCGGGAAAACGAAGCGAGTGCAAACGTTATTCTCCCATTTGCGGAGAAGGCAATGCACTTCTCTCGCGATGACAAAAACCAACTCTGGATTGCTCTGTACGTCGACGACGGCGACACGAAGAACGTCGAGCTCGTGTCGTCTTGCACCAAGGGACCGCTGGATAACTACCCCATCTTTGTAGTTGCATCCAAAGCGATCACCGAGCGTGCTCAGGAGGATGGGCACGACGAGGATCTAATCAATTCCTTGCGGCCACTTGTCCGTTGTCTACTGCGCGAGGTCCCTGCCCAGAGGGTATTCTCTATCTTTTCCATCGCAAAGGTGACAAGTATCTTTGCCAAGATCTTCGTCGCCGAAGCCCACGAGCGCCAAGCGACTGATATCCACGCACACGAGGAACCGTACTATGACGCGACCTTCACTTTCTGCACCAAGGAGACGCTCAACCCATCCCCCAAGTTCCCGTTCACTCCCGGGGAATCTAGAGACGTCTCCATCGTTCTCCGTCTTGCGGATATCTCTCATTTGGATGGAGTCACGGTCTTGTGCAAGGAATTTTCCGAGGATTCGGTGAGTAGTTCCGCAGGCATCGCCCAATACATGAATGGTAACGTGTTTCGTTCCGACAGCCGCCTTATGTCCTTGACGACGCAGACGCGAAGAAGGAGGCCAGGACGATGATTGAGAAGCAGCAAGTTTGGGTGCATCTCATTCACGAGAATGGCAAAGAGCCAGAGGTCGCATGCATCATTGCTACTACCAGAGCGTCGGCCGATGTCACCGCAGTTACCAAGGTTTTCACAGCGAAGCGCTGGAGGGGGCATAAATGTGCGGAGCGACTTTTACACCGCGTCTGTTCAGAGTGAGCATCCAAGAGTCCATGTTCACTTTGAGACGCCGTCTGATTTCCTGACAGGATTTTCCGAAAGAAGAATCGGGTTGTGCTCTATGTGGGCAACTCGTTGGTGTCTGCGCGCAAGGTGTACCGTAGGGTGGGGTTCCAAGGCCTTGACGAGCAGCAAGAAAGTCAGCCAGCGGAAGGTGTGCAGAGATGGCTGGAGATTGGCTTCCAGGGCACTGAGATCGGGTATTGGTGATCGTCTGTTTCTTCTAGCTTACAGATTAAACCTCATCCTTTTACACCTTTTCATTGTTTGGACCACTTTTCTTGCTCTTACTCTGACTTGAACGCTGTTTCGAGATCACAGCCTCCTCCTTATCGTATAAATAACCAGTAGATGTGCCATGTATGCCTAGTCAACCTTGAACAGAGATCACTTAGTGCGGTTCTTTTCCGCTCCTAAGATCTACTCGACGAGCCTCGACTGCCCATGTGAACGTCTCAAACTTCGAGACGCAGCACATGTGTAGTCCTTATACACCAGTTGACTAGACCCTCCGCCTGAGGAAGCCTTTGAGAACACCACCCAACATACGAATACTAATCCTTGTATGAAGTCGTCGCTCTTCTGGAGACATGCCTTGGAATTGTAGGAACGACTGTCTTCCTAGTATAACCTGAAAGGACTGCCCGGACTAAGTACTAGTACCTACCACCAAGATCGATATTCATAACATCCTAAGATTACTCCTGGTACCACTGGAAGTGGGCACCGATACAAGATGTCTCGGCCCACCGATGCCATCGTTTCGTTGAGACTCTATGGGCACACGTACAGTGATAACTGACACGCTTTATGGATGGAATCGGACCGTTCCCGGGCCGGATGTTGCGCCCGCAACCAATGCGTCATTAACCTCAGTACGCCGATTTCTCCACAGATTTGCAAATAATCCATTTTTCATCTGGATCTCGCCCACCAACAACCCACCGGGTAACTATAAGCCCCGCACACGACCCCGATGGAAAGCATCCTCGGTGAGAAACTATCTTGGCGCTAAGAGGGGTGGGGATTGCGCTGGTGACAACGACTATGCAGTTACACGTGTGAGCGGCCCTTCTGGGCCGCTGACTAGGTCTACAGCCACAGGCTGTATCCACCCGGTCCTGATCTTAGGAGAGGGGCGCCCGACGGGCCGATAGCCCGGGTCGGCCTCCCTAACTAGCAGTACTGTTGTGAATGCGGTGGCAATGTCAGGTGAAGGTGCTGCTATCATGTACTGGGATACATCTTATAGGTGATAAGCCACGATTACATTGCGAGAAGCAACATAGCAAAGTTACATACTGTATTATAAAAATGAATCCAGAAGGGCGTGCAACTTCAAAAATACAAGTGTTCAAACGTCAATGCTCAAAGAAAATGATCGAAGATGACAGACTATATGCTCATCACCGCCTTTCCACCACGTCGGTCGACACGGCGGTTAATGCCACCCAAAAGGAGCTTGATCAACATCTCAGCTGTCAAGTTTATCCCGAGGAAAGGCGTGGTATCAACGATATCCTAGCAAGTATTCGATGAGTGTCATGAATTTCACGTGGCTGATCCATCCCACTTACCCGCACACCAAAAACGCCACTCAAATCGTCGTCCAACTGCCTCAGAAACTCTGTCGCCTCTTTGTCGTTTCCTACCTGGACGAACTGGATCCCGACCTTTGAAACAACTTCGGATCAGTTACCATGACCTCATTCTTTACACAATTCCCCTCACCTGAGCAAGTGGGAAGTTTCCGCGATCAAGCCTGCGGGCCAGTGAAACAATAGAATCAAGGGGTTCGTCGGCTGAAACAAAGCGTTGGCGTTGTCAATCGTGCGAATCACAAGCGGAAGACTCACTCGGTGCACCATCGGTGATGACAATAAAGTTGACAGGTTTTATCTGTTTGAGCGCAAGGGTATCTCCTTTCCTTTTCCTCCGAGCGGCCCTTTCGAGTTTCTCGACATAGTCCCCGACAAGGATATCGAGCTTGTTGGCAATGGGCGTGAGTCCGCTCGGTTGCACTTGTCTGAATAGTTGACGGACACTCTTGGAATCCTTCCGAAACTAAGTTAGGAGGACGGTCAGAGCGAAATACATGAATCGTCTCTTGCCTTGATGTTCCTGCCGTATCTGGAATGATTGAGAAAATGGATGTCTATGCCATCTCTGTCATAGCTAGCAGCAATCTGAGCAAGTTCGCTCAATGCCTCGCAAGCCTTCGAAACCACGTTCGATATGCCATACAACCAATATGACAAGTAACACACCTGATCCCAGCGGTCATCCTGCTGCATGGACCCCGAGTCGTCCACGACAATGACTGTATCGTACGCACGTAACATATCCAGCGCATTTTCCTTCGATTCGCGACGCATTGGGGCCTGCAAATAGGCAATATCTCGAAGACGGTTAGAGGAAGCATACGCTGGATGAATCATGAATATGCGAGTGTGGCGAGAGCCAGGAGGTAATGTCATACTTTCAGAGGCTCTGGGAGACCCAGCAGCGGCGTAAGTGCGACTCATGTGTGATGTGTCGTTAATGTGAATCTCGGGAGAGACCACGCTCGAGTATGGAGGGGGATCAGCCAAACTGGGAGGTGCCCATTGGTTACTTGCACCAGACGTTTGCTGGTTCTTGGCGTCAGTGGTAAGGGTCGAATCGTGGGGCTGGGGCTGGGGGTGCCTTGGTTGCGACGATGAATGGCCCATGAAACTTGAATGTTTTCTCAAGGATGGACCGAACTTCGTTGGGGGAGGATAGGGTGGGTGGGATAATCCTAACCCACCCGGTCCTTATATCATATATCACTGGCATGTTCCGTCGATTAAACAAGCGGTGGACAGTGGACAGCACACACCCACCGCATGTTTATCATCGCTGAGCCGTCGTTCGAAAGAAGGGCCGATCGGAAACGGGGCATGTAGCCAAGTCATAGATTATCAAGACATGGCGCTTGGAGATGGAAGACGGTCCCCGGCGCAGTTCCGATACAGCTTTCCTTCAGTAATAACTCGGCCTGAGTAAGTCTCAACTTGGTAAGCTAATATTCACACAATTGAGGCAGTGTCTCCACGGAGGCAACCGTAACGGGTCGTTGCGTTGCTAAGCCCGGAGTCAGGTACCACCTCCCCCTTGCCTCCATACAGAAGGCTGCAGTAGTTATTGTAGTGGAATGGCAGTGCTATGCTACAGCAGTGCATATGGCGATTGTCGGTCCGCTAGCCTGGGAAAGGCATTCGTACCTGCCAGCACAACCATCTGCTTTTCATGCGAAATATATCCCCTCATGTATCCCTTGTAGATCATGTTCGCGACAAAGCACTCCGCCTCGTCCATGGAAACTTCGTTCCCAGAGGTACGCAACGAGCAGTGAAACATTGACACGGGAATTCGTGTACTTTTGTCACACGCCAGCCATCTTGGCACCGAGCGTTAGTATCGTCGTCCTAAGGGTGAAGAGAGGGACCTACACGCGTCTAAACAATCCTCGGATACACAGTTCACGTGCCTTCTCAACTGTAATCCACAGATTCAAATCGGCCAGACGACGCTCCCAGTGATCGAGTGCTGAATCATACGCTGTGATATCTCCTGTGCGAATTGCGGTTATAAACGGTGAGAAGAGCTCATCCAGGACTGGAAACCGATCCAGGAGTGCTCTGGATGGGAGGTGACCTCGCAGAATACGCAACGGAATCAAACACGTCAAGATCCGCCTACAAAGCGATCCGTAAGGTCGTACTGCATGAGAAAATAGATCCGAACATACTCCTGATTCCTGTGCGCCTGGATGTGACAATTGTAGAATGCAAGCGTGAGCTCCTGTTCTGCCTATAAATAGATATAAGCAAGGCCATTGGGGTAGATTCAGGAGGTACGTCACCTTTGCGTAGTCCTCATTCAAAAAGTCGAACATTCCAAGGTAGTATCGCCAAGTAACCTTCAATTAGCATTCGACCTTTAGCAACTCGAGGCACGCGGTCACCGAAATTCCACACACTTGATGTGAGTGGGGGTAGGCACTCAGAGCAGGTATATCCTGATTCACATCCAGCGTTCGCAAGATGTTTGTTGTCAAAGATATTGATTTGACCTAAGCCATATTAAACACCGAACACGGTGGGATGGCCTCGGGACTCACACGGAAGTAGCACTTCATGACAAGACCGAGAATATAGTAAACGCCCCATTTCCGAGATTGATCTGGTGGAGATGTTCTATAGACGGTTGTTTCGTCTGAGTCGAATTAGAGCGACGAGACACATACCGATCAGTCAAGCAGCTAGTGAAGGCTTTCGCCACCACCCCAGCGGCGCCCTTCATGCAACGAATCTCTTGGTTATTAACCTTTAGGTAGAAGTCGGCCTGAACGCGTCAGAGCGCGAAAGCCAAGCGCAAAATGGGAACTCACATCAGATGCAAGGTCCCTAAGATCCCGCAGCATGGAAAACAAGGCGGGTAGGGTCCACCCTGTGTTTTGAGTAAAAAACCGGAAGAACAACCTATGCACTATATCTTTGCAGTCGCTGCCCAGGATAAGGAAGTACAGACGCACGAAATAAGCTGAGACTGTTCGTCGAAAGCCTCCACAGGTCGTTTCCTCGCGACGTGGGATGTTACCAACACATATCGAACGGCAATCTCGTCCCATGGGCTATCTATACATCCGCCGTACTGGGACATCAGCGCGTCGCGCTGAATGTGCGCTGTGAGAACATGCGTAGTTTAGCGCATTTCGGCCACGTACCGATGGATTTTTAAATTCCTTGACCAGATCCTTCCCGTGAGGGCTTGTCGGTCGTAGCAAGTAAGCCAGACGCTGTCCATCTTCAGCGTTTACGCTCTCGGATAGTTGCATTAAGAAGGTTGTAAACGAAGCCGCCATACGTCCTCCCTGGAGCCGTGAGACGGCCTGGCTTGCAATACTGAGCTAACAATGGTTCGAATAACACGAAGATACCCGTGCACTGATCGTGTCTTTTGAGAACGAAAGGGACTAAGTCTAGACCCGCGTATGTTCAGTGTCACGCCACTGTGACACCGGGTTACACCCGACTCACTACTCGCCTTGCAATGTGAACCGCAACCAGTTGACCACTTGTGTAGCTCAACCAGATGGGTAATCGCTCGTTCGAACATAAACCGCGCTGGTGAGTCGCCATTATAGTGGTTCAAACACACCCATGAATAGCATATGAGGTCTCCGTCGACCAAATGCCCTCCCAGAGTCAGGAATTCCAATTTCTTGACCTTCTACAGGAGCGGTCACGTGCAATGCCCAAAGATAAAAGCCAATGGCGTCATCGTGCTATGCATCTCCTTTCTTCCCTTCCATCACTGATCAGTCTCGCATCATGGCCCTCCAACCCTCTCTCAATCCATCGGTTGTCGCGGGGACAAGGGATGCCCCGCACACTCTGGACGTCTTCCGTGAGTGATTCCTCCGATTCCTTGTACCTGAGGTGACTTAGTTGCTGGCCCAAGTCGATTATGTCTGTCCCTTCAGGTTAGTATTGTATCTCTAAACCATTTGGACAAAATTGACACCTCACGTAGTGCCAAGTTTTCGCGCACTATCGACACCGTGCTTAAACCTTGGTTCGACGAAGGTGGTAAATACTATGGGAGAGTCAAGCTCATCGTGAGGCTACAAGTTCAGCCTTGGCACGGGTCATCGACGTTCACCCACGAAGCTGGACTCGCTGTCAGCACCGGCGCACGATCGAGCTGGAGCAATGCTGACCGATTGATTCCCAGGTTATTCGTGCTTCACCGGAGCATTTCTGGGCGTTCTCCCGCAAAGTAAGGATGTTTGTCTCACTTTGCTGTTATTATGTACTCAGCACGAACCCACCAGTTATTCGACGAACAAGAGAGTTTCTATGACATTCCCTGCTCAACCCTCTCCCCTTTGCAAATCCGGCACAAGCTCGCAGTCATCGCCGATTCTGTGATACAGGACAAGGGAAAGGTAGATGAATTCGAGGAACTTCTTAGGCATAAAAGCACCCCGAACGGTGGGGTGGCCGTCACGGATGATTTAAAGTATACTAGTAAGTAAAACCTGATCCTGGAAAGCACCTCATTCCAACGTTCTGCTCTAGTCAAATTCTCGAGGCAGAATGGAGTCCATGTTTCACCCACCGCGTTATGGGATGGTCTCGTCGCGAGCGAAATCTCCAGCTCTTGGGGAGAAGAAGAGTGGTCCAAGTTCCTTGCTGAGAGGGTCCAAGTGTAGGCCGAACAACGTGCACGTTCTATTCGATCCCGAGGCTATGAGTCACGCTTTGGCTGTAGCTTTGTGCCTTTGTGTTGATGTACGTTTAGTGTTTATGACTGTGAGATATCCTTCAGGCTGATTTCTTCCGTCTTCGGATACAACAATGCCATTGTACCATTCAGAATCCGCCGCCCTACATTATGCGTACCGGTTCATATATGCATATCTATGTACATGTCAAGTGCCAGTGCAGGTCCGGTAGGCATAATATCTGAAACTTGAACGGTGACGTTCTCGTAGAAGGGCATGTGCCGTTGCTGCAGCCATGCATGAGGGCCACGCCGACTTGGATGCAGGTCACCAGGGATTCCTGGGCTTAACGAATTTATTCGCCTTCTGATAGTTACTGAAGAAGAAAGGGGCCGCCAGACGATGCATTCACTCACGCACTCTCGACGGTCCTCCCGCGATACTGGAAAGCATCCCCAATCCCTCCCACCGCATACGTTCCTGTCCCAGAGCACGCTGTTGCCTACGTCCGCAGCTCCTCGAATTCCTGCGCTTTGACCCTGTCATCGCAAGCATCGTCAAAGGTCCCTCCACCGTCCGAATCTCACCAATGAAGACGGCACGTCCGGGATCGAATCGCGCCATTCGGCTTCCAATGCTCATCCAACACCGAAAGGATGCTGTCCAATCGTGAATGATTGTAACCGATTGATTGAGAGCACCTCATCTTTCACCAGCAATATTTGCCAGCACCTCTGATAAACCCTGAGAGTCATCCAAAGACAGCAGCCGTAGGGTTTGGACTCTATAGCATATGTTTGGCATAAAGAGATGTTGCAAGATAGCACACGGACCTACGTCAAGTAGGGGAACTCAATAACTGTGAGCCTTGCCCTGTCCGTTTGCGCTGTTTCAGCATCTTCCATAGTATG
The DNA here is from genome assembly GCA_038091315.1 of Porphyrellus cyaneotinctus. Classification (NCBI taxonomy): domain Eukaryota; kingdom Fungi; phylum Basidiomycota; class Agaricomycetes; order Boletales; family Boletaceae; genus Porphyrellus; species Porphyrellus cyaneotinctus. The sequence continues at coordinate 58,434 of JBBPOF010000043.1, read as the reverse complement.
TGAAGTTCTAGGTGACACCATCGAACTGAAGCACCCAGGCCCACGGGTGGCACGGTACTCCGACTTACTGCGCAAAATAAACTGGTCTGAATATGGCTCCGAATCTCACCTTCTCGTTAGCTGTCGTTTTTGGTATGGTGCTCCCGCGAGTAGCTCCTGCATATGAATTGGCATTATGAGACGTCATTGACGTATAAGTAGTGCGGATCCCAATATCCACGATTTAACCACGTATATATAGAGTCCTTTGATATACTATGTATGTAAGTAGGAAAAAAATGTGTGATGTCCGTATTGCATTCAACGCTCGAACCCCTTCCATTCAATACTCACTTCTCAACGTTCACAGTCACGTTACGGAACTCGAGGAACGGATATGGTGCGGCCTGCAACGACCATTGTGCGTCAGCACACCGAGCAGAAGCGAACAGAGGAACGCACCCCAAGCAAGCAAAGATGTGTCAAGGTGAAGATGGCAGGTCCGGTGGACATAGACTGTGGAACTTGAAGCGAAAAGTTCTGGTAGAACCCACCCGGGTTGTGTGCGGTGGGCTTCCAGGGACCGGCATACAGGACGCTGCCGAGTTCCTGGCTCGGTTGAGGGCAGGCGCTGCTGCAGTGATCAATGGCGAGGGCGATGCCGACTTGGATGCAGGATGCCAAGGATTGCTGGGTTTAATAGCTCGAATGAATGGATGCGTAGTGGACAAATGTGTCGAGCACTTACGGGCTGGATGACCTGGGCAGTAAACTTCTTTCCTAGGTGCAGGACTTGCCCATTGGTGGGGGCACCGAGCTCAATAGTCTGTCCGAAGACAGATGTCACAGCGCCAAGAAGAACAGAGACGACTGGGAGCAGTTTCATTTTTGAAAGTGATTAAAGAACTGATGAGGTAGATGATATTGGAAGGGAAGGAAACTGGGATGCGCCGCCTTATATACGTGGGTCAGAGCTTTCATATCCCGAATATCATTGGATGACGGACCTCCCTAGAATTTGTAACCCAGGTTATGTCTCTCTCCATACGTTCTATCCACACTTGAAGATTACGTCGTGGGTGCGGCTTTAAACTCGGAAGGATGGCGGATCAATCAACCATTGTCAATGGGTCAAGGGGCGATCGGTGCGACAGGGGCTGGTGCCTGGCACCTTCCTAAAAGAAGTTGTAAACAGACGAACTGGCCAATCTCGTCATCGAGTCGTCTGTCTTCAAAGATACATATGAACGCCACTGCCTCGTTTGAGTTATGAAACCCGCCTGATCGAGCGAACTTGATGATGCAGGATCGTGTCAGTACGACAGGGCGAGACGGCATATATCCCCGATGATCAGTACCTGAGGGTAAGAAGCAGTGTTTAGGCTTATATTTGCCGCAGGTTTATCTTTTGTATTCAATCAATCCGCCTGAAGAAGAAAGGGGCCGCTCTGTGCGTTGCCCAACCCTGGAGCGTGTCAAGCGCAATGGAGGGCGCTATCCAATCGCGAATGACTACTCTCGGGTAGGAGAGCGGAACATACCGGAGCATGGATTAACCCTAAATCGTGCCAGGCACGACGGGCAACCATGGCCTTGCTCTGAACCTGTCTCTAGTGATCTTCTCATCATCGCAAGACAGCGGTGAGAGACTTATATTGCTCCTGATAACCAGTATAAAAGAAATGTCAAGATGGCATGCGAACCTAGGTCAAGTGAGGACTCGATAATCACGAAGTCCATATCCGTTTGTGTTGTATTATCTGTGCTAGGCGAGGTACCGGGCCCATATACGGCGAAGTACCCCCGATACCAAAACTTTACTGCGCAGTCGTTTTTCCGGCAAGTACTCTCTGTTAAGTAATGTAGACAAGTACTTACCAAAACCTGGTACTCCATTGGCATCGTGCACCGACGCCGGGATTGCCTTGGCAATAAACAACTGTACCAATGGCATTTGTCTATAGCCAACACGGGCGCTCGGGAGCGTGCTCTATGCATGATCATGGAATCTGGATATCTGCTGCCTGGAGTCGGACTTTTACCGAAACTTTATGTCGCAGTACCAACCTGCCCGACCAGCGATCTTCGCGTTGACAACTTGACATGACACTTTTGCCTCGCAGAGGCATGTGAACAGTTGGGCTGTTCTGATAGAGAGGGGAAGCAACGCACTGCATCGTGCGTAGGCCAGCCCAGTGGGCGGTACCTTGAATAATCTGTTACAGTAGCGTAGACCATGGAAAGAGTGATTTTTGAATTTGTACTTGTTGAATATGAAAGCCTTTGGTAAACAAACCAAAAATGTAGGCCAGCTCACCCCACAACTCCACCTACAATGGTAGGTCCACACATTTTAATACGTGAGTGGTGCTGATTTTCATCACAGCCGGTATGCTCTTACTACCTGCGTGGAGCATGCAAATATGGAGCTCGATGTCGAAATGATCACCCCGTAGCTACAGGGACCTTTGGCAGTTGGTACATCAGTGACTCGCCTCATCCTAATACACTAACGTCATCCCCCTCAGATCAGACCTGGACTTCCGGTAACAACAGAGTCGCGGTCCCTTACACGTGAGTCTACCTGACCCTTGTCTTCTATGGACCATTCATTGAGCATCCTTCAGAGTCGAGACAATGACGGCCGACATCACTCTTCTCAAGGATAAGCCATTGTGGCCACTGTCTTCCTATGGTCCTGCAAAACACGAACCTGTCATTGTCAGTGGACTGGACGAATCACCCGAGGAATTGCGTCTCCGGGCAGTCACCGCCCTGAAAGCGGGAACTACAAACGAATATGTACGTCGTTATTCACCCCACTGTACATATGTCTAACCTCTGGCAAGACCAAGTATGAGGAACAGAAGACTTCAGCTGCAGAAGAGGTGTATGCGATCGCGCGGAATAACGTCAAACAGCTATATGAACAAGCTCTGAAAGTCAGCACTCAGAGCCAAGCTTCGACGTCTGCGTTCTCGACATCCACACCGTCTGCACTTGGGACGAGTTCGGTGCCATCTGCGTTTGGTGGCACGACCACGACAGCATTCGGGAAACCTGCATTTGGACAAGCAACGTTTGGTCAAACTGGTTTCGGTTCGACGAGTGGCACTTCTGCATTCAGTCCAGCAGGTCAAGGAACATTGGCTTTCGGAGCTCCCGTCCAGCCAGTTTCGGCATTTGGGCAACCCAGTCAGACCGCGTCAGCGTTTGGTCAAACAGCCCAGACTGCGCCTGCATTCGGTCAACTAACTCAGTCGAGTCCTGTGTTTGAAAAGCCCTCTGCGTTCGGCGCGGCAACTCAGCCCACTTCCGCATTCGCACAACCCTCCACGCAAGCTAGTCCGGTGTTTGGAAAACTATCACAACCAACATCAGTATTTGGGCAACCATCCCAGCCGACTTCAGCATTCGGTCAACATTCTCAGCCCACACCAACCTTTGGACAACCTACACACCCCGTGACCGCCTTTTCCCAACCCTTGCAGGCAGCTTCCGGGCAGTCGTCTCTCATCAAACCCGCATCTGGTGCATTCGGCGGTGGATTCACCGCGTTTGCCTCTCAGCCGTCGACCTTTACTTCGGCTGCCGTTCCAAATAGTGCGGCTGCAGGCATGACGACTGGTCAGTCTACGTTTGGGCCTTCGACGACGCCTGGTCAGTCTGTGTTTGGATCTGCGCCGAAATCTGCATTCGGAACTACTTCGTTTGGCAACACACTATCCACACTACCGTCGCCTGCATCCGCTATGGGCGGTGCTAGCCCCTTTGCCGCGTCGCCCATGACGGTCACACCTTCCAATGAGAAGTCCGTATCAGGTGCACCAGACTTTGCGAGTGCCAAATTGGCAGTCAGAATGAAGCCGGGTGCAGATCCCTACCTCGGCCTTCTTCCGAACAATTATGAGGAGATGATGCCTGCCGAGATCAAGGCGGCGTTCACGAGCGCAAAGTTTGAGTGGGGTAAAATACCGGATTGGATACCTCCGGAAGGAGTCCGGTAGTGAGGCTCGTGTGTCTATGAGGAGTCATCTAAGCTGTGGTCCTTGAAGTGTATGATTTTGGTAGTAGGATTATTACTACTCGTGTATCCCCCACGCGGAAGCTGAAGAAGATTATCAAGTACTCTTCATTAGCCGACTCAATTGTTGGTGTTTCCCGATAATACGTCTACATAGCACCCTTGCAAATACGTCTTAACCCCTCATGTCTGCTTCAGGGCCCACCGCTTCCAACACTATACAAACGCTTGCGGAAGACCCCCCGTTCATCAAGTTCCCTCCCTTCCCTAAACCACCACCTGGCGTGACGATCATGTCCTTCAAGGATTTCAAACCGCGAGGCATCCAGCTCTTCTCGGAACCTAAAGAGGGCAGGAACGATCCAGCGGACGAGGAAGACGTCGAGCTCGATGCGCTTGGTATCCCCACCGTCGAGCTTCGCGTGAAGCACACGACGGACGAATGCAAGAGCAACACGCGAAAGAAACGCAAGAAGAAAAAGGCTGCTGGCACGGTAGAGGGCGCCCCAGTCAAAAAGTTACCCTGGTACGAGGAATGGGAGGAAGGCGAAGATCTGAGAGTGACCAAGGTACGATACGATCCGTAAGTCTTTGTCGCTCGTCGAACGCTATCGCATGCGATGGTGATGTTCGGTTTGATCAGGACCATCTCCCCCGTCGATCGCTTCTACCAGTCAGCGTTCGATTTCCGTACTGGTCGTCCATGGCCGTCCGTCTCCATTGGCTTGAACACTCTGTGGGACCAGGTACCTGTTTTCTCTGCATTCGATTTCGCGCTATCTAAACGAATGATCCAAGTTCCGCTTGTTTTCCGGACTGCTTGTCAACCCCTCCGTATACCGCAAGGCCGGCGCGAAGAAGTACGCTCGCGCCGAATCCCCTGATTTCGATTCTGATGACGAAGACGATCCTGCCATGAACAACGGCGACAGTGGTATCGCTGGAGAATTGCGACCTTCAAAACGCCAGCGGTCAGGCGACGCCCCGGATCTTGACGATGACGAGGGTGACCCTCAGAAATTGGACGAAGAGATCAGAGAAGAAAAAATCTCCATTTTCCTCAGCGATCCTGAGAAAGCAGTCCGCATCTTCCTATCGTCCTATATGCGTGAACGCGGTCTCATCTGGTAAGCGAATTTCTCCATGATGGTGCGTTATGATGTTTGATTTCCTTCTTTTTCGTGGGGACCACGAGGGCGGAACGTAACCTCATTTTTACACCCCGCCTCATTTCGTTCTTCCTTACTTTTGTTCTCCGTAATGGTGTCCTCTCGGAGCCCACTTATCGGCGTGGCTTGAAGCAAGCCCTGGAGACGATCGAATGGGCGAAGAAAGAACTTCCGTTGACATACACGGTGGGACAATCCATTCCCGACGCATTCAACGAAGGTTGCAGGGAATGCTTTGGAAGACAAGGAGGTATGAATTGGTCAGTTTTCAGTGGGACGAGTACCACGACGGAGAAAAAAGGTACGTTGACGTCCCTCCCCTTGAACGACTTCTCATCCTGTGCTTTAGATGCGAGCATTACCGTGACTGACACCTCCAGCGGTGTCAAGACAGACGTCAAGCTTCCTACGGAGACTCAGATACACATTAAGGACGCGATTGAGGACAACATCGATATGGAGGTGTCCATCGAGACGCCTGCCACGGTTGTGTCTCCCACTACCGAGAACACCGCAGACGAAAATCCTACGGGTTGGGGAGCCTGGGGCAGTACGTGGGGCGAAGATACATCTGACAACACCTGGGCTCAATGTGGACCTTGGAGCGGCGGTGCTCAGGACGGCGAAGCAACGAACGGCGAGAGTGGGGCTGATGCTAATTGGGGTGACTCCGATCCTTCCTGGAGTCGTGATCTCAAATCGCTGTTGCCGCTCCTCGGACTGAGTGTTTTTCCATTGACCCACACGACGGGCATCGTAGAGTGCTCGACGCGACGTATTTCTGCCATCTACTTCCCTCCCGGCCATCCAAAGGGTTTACCCTCGCCTTCTCAAAAAAAAACTAAGAGAGCGAAGGTGGAAGGCCGCGAGTGGGCACCTTCGGCTGACGGCGTCGAGGCAGAGCTCGACGCACGCTTCGCCAAGATCATACTCGAACCATGGGGTCGCGAGGAAGGGGACATATCACCCCCCGAAATCTGGAACACGTCTCGCGGACGGGTGATCGATCCCGCGAATCCTTCCAAAGTGCTCGGTGATCCCGCAGGTACCGCCACCCGCAAGCCGCACAATCCACTCAAAGACACCATCACGTTACTCGTGCAACCGTCGTTTGCCGAAACGCTCGTGCTCGTGCCGGGTCTTGGGCTTGGGGCAATGTGGATCGAGATTGTGAGGCAGAAGAAGGGTTCCGGGGAAGAAACTGATGGCGGACGTGCGTTAGTAGACGCTGACACCCCGGGGAGGTTTTGGTACCACGAAGATGTGACGGGGATTTTCCCGAGCTTCTACACGCCTGGCCCAATGGAGTAAGGTGGAGACCGAAAGCTTCTGGTTGGCTGCTTTTGGCTGACTTATTACATCCAAAAATCGAGTCTCATCTTTTCTCAGCTAGTCCGAAATCCATGTAGGATATCATCGAGAGCAGCGTCCGGCATTCATCTACATACCATCTTGAATGACATCAGTATCCTGGTGAATTCAGACAGCAAGTGCCCAACACGACCATCTGGTCGGCAGTGTCGACCTCGATGATCACCGCTTGTCGCGTTTTCTGTTTTCTTGATCACGCACCCTCCAGCTGGCACCGACGGCGTTGGTCAGTCATCACTGCAAGCCAAGAAACGTTTAATACCGTGCCCTCTCTCTGGTGTGTATCCAACTGCGACCGCTGTCAAATATTGTCAGATAGTTTCTACCTCCGACGAGAAGGCTCGGCCGGGCTGAAGGAATAGAGTGGAGATCGACACATCTGGTCCACTCCTTTCGGTGGTGCGTTACATTCGGTCAAGAAAAAAGATTCTCATTTTCTCAGCTAGTCCGGGTAAACAGCTGTAGAACGTCATCGAGAACAGCGTCCAGCACCCATCTACATACGAACATCTCAGTACCCCCTTGAAATTAGATACTCCCCAAGTCGTTCAACGAGCGCCAATGTAACCATCACATCGGCCGTCGCGATGTACTCTGCAATGATCACGCTCTGTCCCGTTTTCTTGAGCACACACCCGCCTCCTTCCTACGTCGGTCAGTCATCTCATCCGTCATCACGAGAAGGAACGCCCCCGCCTTACCTTGCGTTTCGCGAGTATCATATCCAGACATCCCATCGTCGTCGCATACATTCGCCCTCCAACGACGATCTCCCGCACAGGACACGGAGTCCCGAATCCTTGCCCGATCGCACCCCGTTCTTCTTCCGTCATCTGCACACACCGTGGCGATATTCCGCGTCAGTCGCGTCAATACTTTGTAAACCACGTTGACGAAAGGATGAATGCACACGTTGCAACCGGCCGACTCGGCCCAGATTTCACCGTCTTGACCTACGATAGCGGCTTGCGTGATCTTGCCCGATCGGAGGAGACTGACGTCGAGGATATCTACGTATAACGCGCCATTTTAATATTGGATGGAAGGAAATGCGCGAAGCGGAAAAAGTGTAGATCAGAGAAGCATGCCACGAAAAGGATTCCGAATCGTCGCCCGACTCGGGTTCCGGTCGCCGGTACTGGCACTCACCTTGCCAGGACATCTCAAATTGATTGATTGATTTCAGCGAGATCAAGCGCCTACTGGCGACGAAGGCAGCAGAAAGCGGTGTCTTCTGGGTTTGATAAAAGGGAATATGCGATTTGAGGTTGGACTTGGAGTCGCTTTTCTCTACATTCTAACACCTGCTGACACGAGGCCGTTGATTACATATGTGAATCATAGCAGCTCGACTTGACATGTTGATGCAAGTGTGCTGGCACCCTGTATTATCACGAAGTACTACAAGATCTCCATGTAAATAGGACAAAACCGCTTCTTCAACATACCAGACCAACAGAAAGAAACCTCCACGAAGGAGGAACAGATTCCAAAAATTGCATACAAGACCAGCCCGAGAGCAGTCTGAATCCAGTTTCGCACCCGAAGGCGCGAGCCACGAATCGCACTCAAAGACGAGCACACCCAAGGATAAATGATCACCCTCTCATTTCCACAGCATGTGGCATCACCTCAGAGGTACCACATGCATGGCTACGAAAGCCGTACTCGTCGGCATAGGGCAAGCTGCCTCCACGGTTATCAACATTGTAGTGTTAAAAGCGTCCAGGTGGTAATAGATGCCAAGGTGATAGCGTGCAGCATTAGCCTAGGTTATCTTTTAGTGGTAGCATTTGGTTGGTGTCAGCAGTTATGCGTTATGTTTTAGCAAACATGAGGCGAAACTTATATTTACACCAGTGGAGGACGAGCATGCACGACAAGGCATCCCATACGGGACACAGTGGAGGAAAAAGGTGGGGCACTTCTCGTCTGGATCCCCGCGACACCTTTCAAAGCCATCCTGATCCTCTGTGCCTCGCCTGCTCACGGAGGGTCTTGGGACGACGAGGGTGGGCTACTTGTCTGGTATGTCGCTCAGTTGGTTACAACCGGGCCTTGCGAGAGCCAGTCAAGGGGGATGATACGCTCAGACCTTAGCCCGTTCACGAGAAAAGACGGAGGACCGTCCTGTGCGTGGTGAACGACGTGGCCTTCGAGCTGGTCATGTTAGTGGAAAGGGCTAAGCGAGCCGGAACTCAGAATTTGAACTTCTGTTGTGGAGCATTCCCACGTTATTAATATCGTCACAGCAGAGCTGGGAGAAACTTGCCCTGAACAGCAGTCCCAGTGGTACGAGTCACTGGGGCGAATCGAAACAAAGCTACGTTCGAATTTAATGGCGACTAGCACATTGTCAAACCATCGCTGATAAGATCCGAGAGGACTCATCCGAGAATACTTGCACACTGGAGTAAAGCATTGAGGCCACAATAATTTGACAGGGAATTTGGAACAGCGTATATGTACTCATCGATGATCGATGACTTCCCATGCACCTCCATCGTCACTCTGCAAATACATCAACCACGGTACCTGAACAAAGATGAGACTCGCCTCTGCAAAGCGGGCGTGACGATGTACCCGATCAAAGTGCAAACACAAAATCCTCCACGAAGGAGACGAAAACCAAAAATTAGATGACCAGTCCGAGAATAGTCTGAATCGAGTTTCACGTTCATCCTTGAAACGTGCGCCGCAAAGTGCACTCAAGGACGAGGAACGACTCAAGTGTAACGCCACCTTCTCGTACCCCTGGAGCATGCGCCCACGTCGTCACAACAGGTTGCACGTACTCTGGTCACAATGGACCATTAGCTTGTCACGCTGGAACGGCAAGCGACCTTTTACAGGCGAGACGATAAGTTTTTGACCACGCCATTTCTGGGCCACAGGTGACGACTGCGGTCCATTCCATTCAGGTAAAAGACCAGCGTCAACGCCCAGTACGAAACGAGCCGTCCGCGAGCAAGGCGTCCCCGAGGGACGCTTGGGGAGATAAAGGTGACGTCGAGCTGCTCCTCGCCCGATCCCCGCGACACCTTTCAAAGCCGTGTCCCCTCGCCTGTTGATCAGGGTCTTGGGTTGACAGCTGGTTCTCTGGTATGTCGCTCAGTTGGTTACAACTGGGCCCTGCAAGAGCCAATCGAGGGGGATTTGTATGCTCAGACCTTGACCCGCTCACGAGATCGGACGTGAAAGCGTCCTGTGCGTGGTGAGCATTGCAGCCTTCGAGCTGGTCATGAAGAAAAAGGGCATGTTGTCCCATCAGATCTTTTTCTCATTGGCTTATGTCATCACCCAAATCTATAACCAGTGTTATCATATCAATAAATAGTATGTTAGATATACCCGCTCAGCCCCGTGCTACCCGTCTCTTCTTCCTATCTCTCCCTCTCTCCTCCTGATCGCTTTCTCGGAAATCACCTGTTGCAGTTTCTAGTTCTTCCTCCGATTGCGAGAGGGCTTGGATGGCTTTCCTGGCACGTCTCGTCCGCTCAGAGATACCCCCTTTCTTTATCTTCGAGGTAGCGCGACTCCGCGATTCTTCCCGGACAAGACTTCTCGTCCTAGGACGTGACTGAGTGGATGCCTCAGAATCCGAGGCGAGATACGAATGACTCTGCGAGAGCAATGTGTGAGAAGTCGATTTGGGTTTTGTTGTCATAGACCTTGTTTTGGAGCCTGCCGGCGAGGTGGTGGTCCCAGAAGAGGGAATGGTGGTAATCGTGGAGGTGCTGGCAGGGAGCCTGGCTCGGGAGATAGGCTGGGACTTTGCCTTTGTTCTGGGCTTGGGTGGCGGAGTTGGCTCATCGACCGCCATGCGTGTGTCCTTGTCCTTGTCCCTCTCTCCTGCGTCGTCGCTGGCCTTCTCTTTAGGCTTGGCTTTCGCAGCACGACTTGTTGTACTCTCTGCATCGGCCTCGTCCTCGGAGCCGGACGCATCCTTTAACGATTTGCGTGCGCGTTTTCGTGTAGAGCGAGATGCTAGTGATCGTACTGGGGAAGGATTGGATCTGCGTGCCGAGGGCGTCCCAGCTTTGCGAGTTGGAGAAGGACGATTGGGGCGTGGTAGTTGGTCGTGTATCCCCCGACAGTTCAATTTGAGACACGACGTCAACTTGTCATCGTGGAGAGTCGAATCCGCTCTAAACCGAGCGCGTTTGATATCTATCTGGTAAACATGTCGGAATTGCTTGCGCGGGATGGAGAGTGGGGAGAACGAAACTCACAGTATGCCTCCCTTCGTAGCACCATCCGTCAGGTGGGCCTTCACTTCCGTCTCCCGAGGCTGTCTGCCCGCAGCAGCCCCAAAGAGTTTCGTAGCCACCGCCACCTCCAGAAACGCGGGACACCAATGCACTCTCGTCGTCATGGGCTACGCGGCATGCCTTGTCCTTCTCTTCGTTCTCTATATCAAAGAACTCTTTGTGACACCGCACACAATGAAGCAAAGGAGGCGGTGCAAGGGCGGAAAAGAAGGTCGACAGCTTGGCGACCGTGTTTGGGGAGGGCGGACGCGGGGGATGCGATGCGAGTGCTGGAGAAGTGGAGGTAGAGGGTGAAGGGGGGTTGGGATGGAGATGTGCAAGGGTATACGCATGCAGCGTCTTTGGTGGTATTGTGAACATCAAGTCATATAGGGCCTTTGTGTCGTTTGGGCCGACGGGGGGAGGGGTTGGCGTGTCTGGCGGTGGTGGGGCGGGGGAGTGGACATGACTACCTCCCTCAGCGATGCTATCTGTCGCTGGATCAGAAGTCAGGTCAGTGTTGCTGCCACCGAGCACGGTGGTGGAGAATCGGAGAGGCGAATGGTTAAGGAGACGATTCGTGTTTTGTTCTGACGAGGTATCGTCCAGGGTAGATTTGCGGCTAAAAAGTCCAAATACCATACTGTAGATGGGAAGGAGAGTGATATTAAAGCGATGTGCAAGCGAGAACGAAAACGAGGGTATAAATCGTTTTGTGTTTGGAAGTGGTGATGGAATGAGAACAAGTGCCTCGTGTACATCAGATGGCGAAGCACGCGTGTATCGCACCAACGTCGCGTGATTATCGGCCCAATCACAACGTGTTCGTCGTCCTACGGGATCTACCCGCGACCCAAAAATTACAATGGAGATCGCCAAGTTTGATTGCGTACGTGAAGGTGTCGAAAACTCGGAGCCGTGCTTGCGACGGTGGCGAACTGATGTACATACAGCACGATGGTTTTACTGAAATTATCCTCGGAAACGGAGTCCAGGACAGACAAGGAATAGCCAGTGAGATTCAGATACGAACCCAAATTCACAACTCATGATGCACAAACACAAGTTAGATGTTTGTTTACCAAAGGCTTCGAGTTTCAACACGACCAAATAACACCATAACAACGCTTATTAATGTTACACAGTCTATAACCGATACCTTCATAACCCAAGTGCGTCGGGCTGCAAATCGGCAATAGCAATCATGTCACAATCACAAGACAGTTTCACCTTCACGGTCGGAAAGCTCGGTGCGTTACAACCAGCGTAACAGACTCTGCTCCGTTTTGACTGCGCTTCCTTCGCAGATGCGGGCATGGCGGTACGATGTTTGCTCTATCCCCGCGACACACACTTACGTTCCAGATGATTAGATATTGCTGGGTGAACGTGCTCACCTCATCGAATTTCCCTCGGTTCTGCTACCACCGGGTGTGGCGACTGGCTCCATAGTCAATATCGCAGTACACCAAAATATCGCGGAGGAACGGAAGCGCGACCAAGAATTTTTAGGGCTTCAGCGGGATATCCTGGAGACCTTTGGACACGTTTCTCCAGAACCACCTCAGCTCGAAGTGCCGTACGTTCAACTTTCATCCGAACCTCATCCTCACATGCCTCGCAGGTCCGCAATGTCACGCAGACGTCGGTAACATTGGAATGGCCCCCTCTCAAACTCGCCACCGCAAAACTGCGCTCTCTTGATATATACAAGAATTCACAGCGTCTCGCTTCGATACCCAATGCCCTGACTAACACGTCTACGAAACTGTCCGGTCTCTCAGTCGATACCGCCTACACTTTCCAGCTAGTGTTACGCACTACTGCAGGGACTTTTCCTTCCAGCCTCATTCGCCTTCGTACCCACACCATCGCCGACACGAGCGGGATTTCGGTCTGTTTCGGTACCGTGGCTGACGAGGCGCTCTTGCGGGACGCCAAGGCTGCATTAAAAGAGATGAGGGCGAAGTGGAGTGACAAGATTCAGATCGATACCACTCAATTCGTGTGCACCACACCGGCCGTAACACCTACAGGTGCTAATGCGAGTGGGGGTAACGTGTCTGGCGGACCAGGAGTGGAGTATCAGCGAGCCCTTCAGCTCAGCATTCCAGTCGTCCAACCACAGTGGATAATAGCATGTTTTTTGGAAAAGAAGTGAGTGGTCTGTCAATGGTTTGTGTCCTGGCATCTGATTCGCTTGACCTCGATAGAATGGTCCCCATCTCTGGGTTTTACCTTGGTGTTACCACCCCCTCAATTTATCACAATCAACGACCGCAATCGATGTCTCAGGCCTCTCTACCTTCTGTCAATGGTATCAATGCACACAAGACCGCACCAAATCGAGCTTCAGTACCCGCTGTCAATCCCTCTACAGGCATCAAAAAGTCTATTGAGCCCACTCCCGAAGAGGATTCGGACGGGGAGACGAAGACGGAGAGAGCCTTACCGAGGAGGCCCATCCCTGGATCTGAAACGCGGCATAAAAGCAATGGCACGATGGATCGCAACTTTCGATTCCCACCATCTGCTCAATCTCCACCTATCCCGCCTGCGCCGCAATCACCTCCCGCGTCTTCCCCGCCTTCGTCGCCACCTGTTGCCTCTCAGTCGACCACACTGCGATCAGTCGTTGTCGCGCCGGACACGGAACATGCAACCACGATCACAATGATCGCGCCATCCAGCGTTGAAGTGCCTCCACCGCCACCGGTCGAAAAGGAAAATAAAAGGGTCGTTGCAGACGAGGATACCGAGGAGGAAGTGGGAGACACGGTGGAAATTGACTTGCGATGATGATGAGGGGATGTCGATTACGGTGGTATGCCCTGTTTTCGATTCCGCGATTTCGTACTGTGCCGTACAGACTCTTAATCGTGATGGTAGTACTTTAGAGATATGTTATTCTTTTTTCTCCTTGATGAGCAGGCGTTGCTCTCATGCACAGCCACACTTCATAATGTCACGTGCATTTGAAAGTAGCGGGATGACACTGCTCTTCGTGGCTGGCTCTTTGTAACGTCGATAACGTCGCGAAACAATTCACACAGCCTTGACCACGCGATGTCAAAGAGGCGGGTCGCATACTACTATGACGGTACGCCCTCTGACAGCCATATTCGCCCTCTTTTCGAACGGAGCCCCCCACAGGGGACATCGGCTCGTTCACATATGGTCTTGGTCACCCCATGAAACCCCACCGAATGCGCGTCACACACGAATTGGTCGCTGCGTACGGCATGCTAGACAAGATGCAAGTCCTGGTACGTCCTCGCACGCCATTTGAGTTACCCGTGTACTCATGCGCGGTCGTCCGTGCAGCGTCCCAAGCGCGCAACGCCAGAATCGATGTCTGCGTTCCACACGGACGAGTACATTCACTTTTTGAACCGGGTGACGCCCGAGACGGCGGAGGAGCTCACGTACCATGGTACGCGATGTGAGTGACCGACCGACGTGGGTAGTTCGTGTGTGCGTTGGCTGAGCGTGCTTACAGTTCTGATTGGTGAGGATAACCCTGCGTTCGAAGGCGTGTTTGAGTTTTGTTCTATTTCTGCTGGGGGGTCGATATGTAGGCGTTCGTTTTCTATTTGGTCTTGTACTCACAAAATCCACAGCTGCGGCTCAACGAATCGCCTCTGGGGCGGCAGACATCGCCGTTAACTGGGCTGGCGGACTACATCACGCCAAAAAGCGCGAAGCCTCGGGGTTTTGTTACATCAATGACATCGTCCTGGGTATATTGGAGCTCCTGCGGTCCTATCCACGGGTGTTGTATATCGACATTGATTGTCATCACGGAGATGGCGTGGAGGAGGCGTTTTATACGACGGATAGGGTGATGACGTGCTCCTTTCACAAGTTTGGGGAGTATTTCCCCGGGACAGGGACCCAGGAGGACAAGGGGATGGGGAAGGGCAAGTATTACACCGTCAACGTCCCGCTCAAGGATGGGATTACAGACGAATCGTTCAAGACGGTGTTTGAACCAGTGCGTTTGTATGCAGTGTATGTGCCATGTCGCGTCTCACATTCGCCTACAGGTCATATCGAAAATCATGGACGTCTTCCGTCCCAGTGCAGTCGTATTGCAATGCGGTGCAGACTCGTTGGCGGGCGACAAGTTGGGCTGTTTCAACATCACCATGAATGGACACGCGCACTGCGCCCAGTTTCTTCGTTCGTTCAACGTCCCACTCATTCTGCTCGGTGGAGGCGGATACACTGTCAAAAACGTCGCCCGAACGTGGACGTACGAGACGGCGTGCGCTCTTGGTATAGAGAAGGACATCGACCTGAACCTACCCTGGAACGAATACTTTGAATGGTTCGGACCGCGTTACCGCCTCGAAGTTCCCGAAAACAACATGGACGACTTGAACATCAAGGACGGGTCGCTAGACAAGGTGAGATTTAGCGCGTTGCATCAGCTTTCGCAATTGCCATGTGCACCGTCGGTTGGGATGCATGACGTTCCACGGGAGACTCTTGGCAAGCATCTGGGCTTGGAAGTGGAAGAGGACCGGGAAGATGCTGGGATGGATGATTTCGATCGCCGATTAGCTCGTAAGCAGGCATTCTCTCGCGTACTTGTCCGCCACAGGGGTGATGAACGTATCCAGAACATGCGCGGTATCTGTACAAACTACAGGAAGCCAGTGCAGGATTAGAAGAATCCGATGACGAGAGGTACGACTCTGACGGGTCTTCGTACCGGCGGGGTAAAAAGCGGATGAGCATCATGACGAATCGATATACCGATGTAGACGCTGGCAAGACCTTGCCTCGTCGACGGTTCTTCAAGAGTATTGCCAAGTGGGACGAGACTTATGGACGAGTTCGGTTAGAGAAGGAGTTGGTGCTCGATCCGGTGATGAATGGGATCCGGACTGGTGGGTTGGTGGCACTCATGGAGGTGGGTGGGAGGAGTAGGCACGCTAGAGAGACGAATAACGATGAGGACTGGGAGCCTGAGGACGGTGCTTCTGTATAATGTACGCCGTGTAGTATATACTTATCATGGACGATGCGTATTGTATTTTCTAGTTTTCATCAAGTGTCATTTGTGGGCGCTTGCTGGGATGGTGAATTGCCCCAAAAGGCTATTTTCGGGTCGATTGTGAGTCCACTTGCTTCTATCTAGGGTTCAAGGTCGGTTATATACTAGGTCTCTGATGCCCTCACTGCACCCTACGAGTGTCTCTCTGCCCCCACTCAACCCTTCGAAATCATGACCACGCCCATCGTCAACGGCAATTCGCGGCGTGCTTTGTCCTCTGGGGACATTGACCTCGAGGCTCAAACCATCACTGGCATACATGCGCCCTTTGTACTCCCAATCACACCAGAGCCAGTCAGAGCCGCGCCTGAGCCGACGCGCACACCCCATGATACCACCGACGCCATCGACGATTTTTTCGGTGTGACGCATCCATGTGCGACCCACAGTTCACCTCTGGCCTTGGGTGTTGGTGGGGAACTTACACCACCGCCCTACGGAGACGCCGAGTTGCCAGCTTACTCGGCAGATCCCAACACGGAGCCAACCACGCTCGCCATGTATCTCTTCAAATTTGGATTCCGTATGTATCACTTCTCGTCCGTTGGTTTTTCAGACGTGCCACACACTGACTGTAACATGTTTCGCAGTGTTTCCGCCGTTGTGGCTCCTCGGCGCTGTCATCGTACTGTTCCCACTCAGTGCGCCTGCGGACTTTGAACCCTCAAAGTCGGGGACGGATCGTCAGCAGATGATCCAGATCATACGAGACGCGGAGCTGAAATGGGCCCGGCGCTGTGTATGGGCGGTGTTCGCGCTGCTCGTGGTCGGAGGCGGCATTACGTTGACCGCTGTTGGGATAGTGTATGCATGAGCGGGTCAACATTCTGTGTATGTATTTGTGTGAGGAGGACCGAGAAGGGGAAAGCTTCAGGAAGGTGTTGTATACATAATATTTATTCGTCACCTTATGACACTCGCCAACTCGTGTGTGAAAAATTTCCTGACTCGATCATCGTGGACTTGTAACATAGCAAATCCCTCCCGCGACGGTGTCATCATAAGTAGTCTTGGTCCAAAGTCACCATGGATTGAAGACCACTTCTTCCCACTTACCAGGCAAATATTACCGTCCATGGATGGCGGCCTTTGGATGATTACCAGTCACACCGTAAGTGGCACCGCCCCGACAAACTTTGTCCTCATGCGGGATGACGTCCGTAGGTAATCTAGTCCCATTGCAGAATTCACCCGGAGTCCGGATCCGATTACGTGGGCTGCCGAGCGCCCTCGTCCGACGAGGTAGCCTAAGCAGCCTACGATTGAACGTGTCACTTGCGATGTGGTTCGAGAATCTCAATCACAAGTCAGTCGCTTTCTGAACCAATGGTATTGCCGCCATGGATAAGGACACACGTAACGTCGAGTCAATTATGTTTTGTAAGTACGACTTTGGAATGATTAGCTGCGGAGGGGTAAATTGACCCAGGCCCCCGAGGGCTCGGGTCTCAGGAACATTGCAGGGCCTGGGAAGGTTTTTGAATGGTTGCACCGAATTCCTCGCCCACACCCGGTGAGGCCCTTTCGATACATCGTCGAATGAGCTAAGAAGCCCGCGTCGTGATCACCACATTATACCACCGGGAGCTTGGACTCGGGATCTTTTTCACAGGGTCCTGTTGAGTCCTCGATACATATAATCCGAGGGGTTCCGAGAAATCGTCCACAACTCGGGTTTCCTCTGGATCATGTCATTGTCATGCCCTTCGACTGGGCATAAGGCCACTTTATTCGAGAACGGGATGTACATAGGAATTAATCTGCAAGACATCCTGTATGGTGAGTCTGACAATCTTCGCGTCGTAGGATTTCGCTGATCCGTTATCAGGCATCGAGCTGGTCCTCTATGTCAGAACCATGAAGATCTTCCTGGCGCGTAGAAGGCAGCCTCATAAATCCGACGTGTTTTATGCACTCTTCAGTACTGTGATGCTCGTTTTGACCACGATTTGGGTAGCTGCCCTGAGCACGCTTGGTCAGAAGATGTGGCTGCTAGATCGGAGCTATCCAGGCGGGCCTATGGCGTACCGCAGGGTACATAGTTCAGACTTGTATATGGATCTGGGGAGGCTTTCGCTCAACATTCTTCAACAGATGACAGATGCCCTTATGGTAAGATTGGATTGATAGTCTTTTGGCAAGGGACGTGAGTTCGATTTCGTTGCGTTGTAGATTTATCGCTGCCGGATTGTGTGGGGCAGTCGTCGTGTCATCGTCGTGCCGTCAATTCTGTGGGTAGTCAACTTTGGTGAGCGTCCTGCATTAACTTCTCCTCACCTTGCTTACCTGTGCCAAATTAGGTTTGGGGATGGCATTGGTTTGCACTTCCAGTAGGCCCGGGAGCACTTTCTTCGGCGGCATCGTTGCTACACTCGCATTGGCGTATTATTCAAGTTCGACCTTCCTGAACGTGACTTTGACGAGTATGATCTGTTATCGATTATTACGCCATGCACGGACGGTGAAGGACCATCTTGGAGGCAAGCACGCGTCTCCGTATATCGCCATCGTCACGCTCGTCATCGAATCGATGCTCCCATTTACGCTTTCTGGCATCACTTTTTTAATTTCGTATGGGTTGAAGAGTCAGTCGACGATCGTGTTTTCGTTTGTCTACCCCCTTGTGATGGTGCGCAGTACCACGTCTGCTTTCGAGCCGGTCGAGTGCTAACGAGTATGCAGTGCGTCTCCCCACAGATGCTGATTCTCCGCGTGGCCATGGCAGAGGCATGGAAAAAGGATGACTGTGTACTCCCAGAATCGGTCATCATGAGAGCCTTTCCGGAAGGCGGAGATGCGTTGAACCCGAGTGGTTCCGAAGGAAGCGGAACGACCACACATTCAGAGACATCGCCAATTGTGCCGCTGAAACCTGGTCACATTGGTGATCAGGTGTAAGTATTAGTGTACCAAATTATTCGACTCGTATGTCATTGCACTGGCAATCGTTGGTGTGCTGTTGTTTTCATCTACATATTCATATTGGCTTGATGTTGCGTTGGATGGGGTCGGCTCCCCTCGCTGTAACGATAGGGATTGTTGTGGAGACATGCCGTATGTTATCCAACTTGTCTGTGGGACCATTGGGTTTTTGAGTTTTAATCTCACTCGATTTGTTCCCGGAGTTCCTACATGCTCGGTCGCGTATGTCTTCGGCCTGGTTGGTACTTCCCATGGTAACCGGTTTCGCCGGACCTAAAGAGTTTTTTCAGAGCAAGGTTGCGCTTATTTCAGGTCCTTACCATTACGCCCAAGCCTAGGACCTCAGGGCCTGTGAGCGTGCGGAATGTCCGGCAAAGTGACTTGGACAATGGACAATGATCCTTCCGCAGCCTGAGAGCTGAAGCGCTGACTGGCTGAGTTGTGACGAGCACGTCCCTAGGTCAGGCCCGGGGTGGGCTTTCACTGGCATGACCCACCTTCTTGACCACTTCTTTGCATCTATTTCGTTTCGATCATCTCACTGTACATTCAGCCAAAAAAAAAAAAAAAAAAGAGTGACCAAAGATTGTTGTCAAATTCGTACTTGGCTATACTGGCACTTGGACGGGAGGATAAACTTCTGTCTGGCCACAAAACGCATGTGTTATATGCGCTCTCGAGTCTCCCGGGCCCGGCGACATAGTCTCGAACCAAAGTTACGCTGTCTGAACGCTTGCTACAGCGACATCTTTGGAAAGATCTAGCGTATCTCCAAGGTATACCCGACCACACCGTAGGTGGCATTTTCCATGTGCGATAACGCTTGCAGTTTATCTCGCCAATCTCTTAGGCTGTTCCGAGTTATTCCATTTAGTAACTTTCTGTCCTTTAAGGCCGAGCATCTCTCTCGCCGGCAACTCGTCCTCGATCCTCAAGTTCTCGTAGGACACCAGATAAGCGAGCACCTGCTGACCAAGGCACCCGAAGATGATGTCTTCTCAAGATTCAGTCACGAAGCAACAACCAGCCGTCGAACCACCCAGCCCGCGATTCGACGTCCGACATCGCGCGCGCGCGGTCCAGCGCAAGTTGACCACCAAACAAAGCTGGTTTGGCGACTACGACTATGCCTGGCTCTGTTCACCCGTCCTGCCTTGCTCGATTGGTAGTAGGAAGCCGAAACGCAGAAAACAACCACCCTTCTATGGCATCGACGATGAGCTGCCACTCGTCCTTGCGATAGCGAGCGGGCTTCAGCATGCGCTCGCTATGCTCGCTGGCTTAATCACACCCCCAATCATCTTTGCGAGCTCGTTGGCACTCGATGCGCAAACCTCTGCGTATCTGGTATCTGCGTCGCTCATTGGTTGTGGTAAGTGGTCGAGCAGGCCTCGTTTTGTGTGATTTCAAGGTCACCGTCGTGAACTTTTACTTTCAGGGATCTTGAGTCTCGTTCAAATGTCACGAATCAAGCTTTGGAAGGGATACTACCTCGGTACTGGACTATTGTCTGTGGTCGGGACTAGTTTTGCCACTCTCAGCACTGCTAATGCTGTACGTATCCTTTTTCGTCTGTGGGTTAGAATGCAACATGAAGGTTCACCGGTGCACCCCCAAGATTTTCAACGCCATGTATGCTAACGGGACATGCCCTTCTATTACCGCCGCTGACGGTACCGTGAGTCGTGGCGCATGTCCGAACGCATACGGTATGGTTCTAGGCAAGTTATTCAAAGTTTTTTTTTCCAAGGGAAATCATACCATACGTGGTTTCATCTAGGCACATCCTTAATATGTTCGTTCCTCGAAGTTGGGTTATCATTCATTCCCCCGCGTACGTTGCAGCGCATATTTCCGCCGATGGTTACTGGTAAGTACACCTTTTAGTCAAAGAAGGTTGCTTTGCAGACATGCCTGGTCAGGCACTGTTATTGTCATGATCGGAGCATCTCTCATCGGCTCGTCCGGGATACCCAACTGGGGTGGAGGATCAAACGGCTGTCAAGCACGTCCTACTAGTGGCCCGCTCTCTCTTTGCCCGACCACCGCATCCAAGCACGCACTTCCGTAAGTTGCGTCTGTCGGCCGCTACGCCACGAATTCTGACCTCGTTACTCAGATGGGGATCGCCCGAGTTCATTGGTCTCGGCTTTCTTTCGTTCGCCAGCATCATCATCACTGAACTGTTTGGTTCTCCATTTTTGAAAAATGCAAGTATCATTGTAGGGCTTGTGGTGGGATGCATCGTTGCAGGTGCTGCGGGATATATCGATGGTGGTACTATTACCTCTGCGCCAGCCATTACGTTTCTGTGGTAGGTCAAACACTCAATTTAGGCTGCGTGGTGCTCATATCTACAAGGGTGCACACGTTCAAGATTGGTGTCTACCCTCCAGCTATCCTCCCGATGCTGGCAGTATATGGTAGGCATATAAGATATTCCATTACACTTGGGGTCTCACTTGCTTCCCAGTATCTGTCACGATGGAAGCTATAGGGGATATCACAGCTTCCGCAGAAGTATCTCGTCTGGAAGTTACCGGCGATGACTTTGACTCACGCATTCAAGGCGGTGTTTTGGTCCGTCAAGTTTTATTTGTTTTCGGTTCTCACCATCGTTGATCTCAGTATAGAGCGATGGCCTCGGAGGATTTTTATCTGCACTATTTACCGTGACGCCGCTGTCCATTTTTGCGCAGGCAAGTTCTGTGTGGTGCCTTGCGAAGAGGAACGTTCACTAATCTGTGTGGTCAGAACAACGGTGTTATTGCGCTCACTCGTTGCGCAAATCGCGCTGCTGGTCGATGGTGCTGTGCTTTCCTAATCTTTTTCGGCATCCTTGGAAAGGTCTCCGGATTTTTCCTTGCGAGTACGTGCCCCATATTACCGCACGAGTTTGTTTCCAAGTTGATGGAAATGCTATAGTCCCCAACCCGGTCCTTGGAGGTGTGACCACCTTCCTCTTTGCAAGCGTGATTGTCTCCGGGCTGCGTGTGCTTTCATACGTGCACTATACTCGTCGTGATAGATTTATTCTCGCTGCCGCACTATCATTTGGCATCGGCGACCTGCTCATGCCGGACGTATTCACTTTCTTATTTGATGGCATTCGTCACCCGAACTCCGGTCTCCAAGGTCTTTTCGACTCGATCACGATCGTACTGAGTACACCCTGTGAGTAACTCGCTTGCGAATGCCTATGTTGCGAGCGCTCTGGCTGATCACAACATATGGTTTAAATTGACAGTCCTAGCTGCTGGATTGGTGGCGGTCATTTTGAACTTGATTATTCCTCGAGAATTATTGCAAGCCGAGGAAGATGAAGATGAAGAAGTTGATCAGGTGATCGAGAACGTAGTATCCTCGGATCAGGTTCAGAAGGTTTAAATCGAGCGTGAAACGAGCGTACGACTGTCCGTGTATTCCTTTGAATTACGGTGCTTCATGTGCATAAACATGGCAAGATCATTCTGACACAACCATTGGGCGAGCATTTTCGGCGGATGATAACGAATGATGGATCTTTAGATGGTAGCCCAACTGCTTGTATCTGTTGGTGAACGCGCACTGATGATTCTGCTCACAAAGATACGTTACGTACGATGCCCCCGCCTTGTCAATGATCCAAGTTGTTGGTAGTATGGCCCTTGCTCAGAATGGAAGTGGTCATAGCCACACGTGCGAATCCACTCTGCAGAATACATACCAAGTGATGGGTAAGAACAAGGACGAGCCACCAAATCCAACGAGCGTGACGAACAGAGATATTCTCCATCGACTCAACTTTCTCTACCAAGCCAGCGTCCTCCTGAACAGTCTCGCACCCCCTCGCGCCATCCACGACGACGACGATCCGTCCACGTCATCCTCAACACTTAACGACAATGACAAAAGCAATGCCACGCCCTCCAATGCAGACGACCCATCGCACCCCACAGTGGCGAAGCGGAAGAAGAGACGCCGCGTAGTGGGCTTTGAAGAGTTGTCGAGGAGCTATGTCGAGACGAGGAAGACCGTGGGCCAAAAGACGAACGTGAGGATGTACATCTCCTCGAACAATGTGCTTTGACGCCTCCCATTGACGCATCGTTGCTGTTGCTCGTCCGTACAGGGACCCGTCGGTGAAACGCGCCGCATATGCAAACGCTGCAGCGCCCCCTTGGTACCTGGCGTCTCCGCCACCGTCTGCATCCAAGGTTAGCGACCGACTCGTAGTCGCATTCTGCATAGGCTTCCATTGATACGATCTGGACAGACTCGACGTCGCATGGTCATCTCATCTGCTACCGATGTCACTGTTGTCAGGTAGAGCGCCGCATCCCTGCTCCTCCTGTTCTACGCATGGATTCTTCTACAAGCGAAGATGCGATGGAAATCCAACCCGTGGAGGCCTCCAACATACGTGGAAAGTCGGTTCATATTCGACGGGGAAAGCGAAGGGAGGGGAGCCCCCAGCCCCGCTTGCCACCGCATTTCGCTCGTGACGTTGGACACGTCGTGTTTTGTGGAAACGAGAGGCTCGACAAGCCGCGTAGCATTTCATAACGATATCAGACGAGATAGCGATTCATGACCTGACTTGGAAATTGGCACCCGTCCCTCGAAGTAGAAGCTGAGTCTAGGTATCAGCGAGAACGGTCAATTTCAAACCCAAGCCCAAAGTTTCTAACGAGAAGTAGGCGGATAGTGAGACAATCATTAATGATATTCCCTTTCTTCTCTCTTGCCACGATCTTCCCACCCAATCGCCTGAAGTGGTTCTCTCCTGAGCGAAGTGATGCTGAACTCCGTTACAGCGATTCGTGTCCGATGACATCCCTGATACCGACGCCGTGCTCATGCTCCTATCGTGTGCAGGATGGCAGCCATCTGCTAGGCATCGAATTGGCTTACGTTCAATGGTTTGTCGATGTATGCACTGGGTGGTGTAGCGATGGAGAAGCTCAAGTGAATCCACGGATGTCAGTATGGAGCGGCATGGTAGCGATGATCACATCTTCGCCGTTTGGGTGGCCAATTCGGCTGTATGCGCTGAAATCAGTGCATGCCCGCTTGATCTGTGCTAGCAGAGTCACTGCGGCACAGTGCCGGCAAACGACTCAGTGGCAGCCCGAGGCCTTTGATTCGAGTCTCCTGTTTGGGAGCAGTACACCGAGACCAGTGGAAATGCTGATGTCCCCGGTGCGGGGTGCTAGTTTCTCATCGTGTTTAACAGAGAAGTCCACGAGTCACCTGCTCATCGTTCGTGGCTGCACTTCCCAAGCGACTCGCATGGCTGCTCCACGCCATCCGTGCACAGCACCCTTGTGGCAGCCGACAACAACCATCTATGATGATGGTCAGTTGGATGACGCTGATTGCCGGGGCCCACGTTCAGTGGTTGTTGTGAGGTTGGCTGTATGAGCAGAGTCCACGCGTACATCGTGCTCGTGACGTGGTTGCAGTGAACATAATGGAGGGCTGGCGACAATGGTGCCTCGTTTACTAATCAGGGACGTACCAGCTCGCCAGGCGCATTTGAGTTCGTAATCAGCATTGCCATCGTGCAAAATGTCTCTGCATGACGGTTGGCCACGAGGTTGGAGTAGTGGTCACTTGCAGGGATACCTACTACGTGAAGTCATGCCTTGACGAGGACGAAAACGTGTTTGGCAGCCTTGCAAAGTCTGACACATGGAAGCACGGACGACGAATTAATACCCAGACGACCCGAACTCCAAGGGACGGTAGGTTCATCTTGAAGTGTAGTACTGCGTCTAGAATTCAAAGCAAAAAGGAGCAATAAATATTGAGACCCGTAGGTCTACCACTCCGGAAAAGCGTGTCATCCTTGTGCAGGGGCCATGCTAATCTTCTCTGTATCGTTCCAATTTTATCGTGTGCAACCCCGAAGGGTGCACTTAATAATGGGCTGAGTAAGTGGTCATGAACATACTTTTGATTTATCCTGGGGAGACCTGTTGGCAAAATTTCCTTTTTCGACCAGCATCAAATGTAGCTCGAGTCTTCAAGCAATCCCTTCACTCCAAAAAAATACACGGACGGGCTTTCACGCGCAGATTGGAAGCGAGAAAGTAAATCCCAGGGGTATGTTATAGTATGCAGAGTGTCCACAATAAGATCAAATCCAGACAGTCCCGCTCCCGCTACACCAACGTCCCCTCGCCTCTCCGATGACACACTGGACAGCCCTGCCGCACCTTGGCACGTACGACCGACGTGCTACACCATGAAACAAATTAGCAAAGCCACGCTGTGAAAGAAAGATGGGTGTACTCACAATGCAATTTTCGCGCTGACTTCGTGTGGAGGTCGCGTGCGACTGTTGGCATCGGGGTTGCTCTCCATGTATCGCGGAAGATCGTCCACGCCGTCGATGCAGTTGGCGTGTACGATGTGGTTGCAAAGGAACAGTAGTAGGAGGTCTTGCGGTGAACGCAGTAGCGGTTCAGCACATGATAAACAAGAAGCTTTGGCTGAGCGATCGTCAGCATACTCGGGTCAGTCGAACGGCAGCACAACGAAAACGACGAACCACCGGTGAAGAAACCAGAGTTCTGACCCTTCTGTCGTATGCTCGCGAGGACTGTAGAGTCGCAGTTCAGGATCGCTTGACAGCCTTCCAGCAATGATATTTGTAGCTGGAAGTCGTGTAGGATCTTGATGAGGGCTTCCTTGAGACACGGGATTTCGAGCCCGTTCTTGATCCGACGGATCAAACGTATTGGGTCTATCTCGGCGCCGACGTTTTCGAGCAGTCCACGAATGAACGCTGTCAAGATGTTCCTCAGGAACAAAAAGCGGACGAAAGAGAATCCAACGTACTCGGTCGCGTTTCTGCGTACTTAAGGAGATCCTCCCAAAGGTCATCATCGTTCTGCTCTTTGGCGAACTCGATGGCCTAGAAAAGGAGCTGTCAAGATTGATCACTGTGACGACTCGGGATGCTCGCCTGCTGAACGTCGCCGATACGCTCGATAATGAGCGTCAATGCCTTCTTGTTGTTGCCCATCCGACCAAGAAGAAAGACCATCTCTGGAACCAAATCACGGCTTCTACAGATATTGTATGCCTATAACGGTGTCGGCGATTTTGCGCCACAGTGATCGAAGAAGTGCTCACCGTTTCGAGATTGTAGTATGTACTTGCTCTCAGATATTCAATCAACCTCGACGTCGCATATTCTGCAAAAAGGGTCACTTGAAGATCCGCAAAGTCAGATGCGAGTTGTTGATCTTTCTTGAACAAAGCGTCAAGATAGTGGAACAAGTACAGTGGACGAGGGCGCAATTGCTGTACAACGCGTCCCGCCTGCCGATGCAAAGTGTCAAAATGGTTTAGCAGCAGAAATGGAACGACATGCCGGTATTGAGTGAGTATGATCCACAAGTAACGTGATCGCCTCACTCTGGCTCAAAGCGCTATCATGACCTTCTTGTTTGCGTTCCTCGTTCAGTTCTTGGTCGAATTCAACAAGGAGGAGCGCTTGGTCTTGGACGTCAGTGAATAAATTATGCTCTCTAATGAGATCAAAGACGTTCGGTCTCCGCAGCCGCAAAAAGAAAGGCAAAGCTTTGCCATATTGCCGGTTTGCAGTATACCTGGATAATCAAGGTTAGCGGGAAAGGGAAAGTGTATGCGCAGCACTCTTACAAATCGGCGAGACACTCCATCGACAGGACAGCATCCGACCGCAGTGGCTCTGAGGCGGAAGATGACGACGGAATCCTGTCTAATTCTGACTGGATTGCGACAATGACCGCAGATATGTCGTATATAGAGCTTGGCCATTCTCGGATCATTCGTAATAATGCCTAGGGTGATAAGCGTCAATGTCATGGAACGCGACGTCTGACCATGTATGCTGACCACTTTATCATTGCTCAGGAAATGGCCAAGCATCATTTCGTAGACCAAGTGTCCAAGTTGTGGTGCAGCTGTCGGGACATAAGGAATGATTGCCTGGAAACTTGAATTAGACCATTCTCCAAGTAGTGGTCCGACGCTCACCTGCAACTGGTACTTTTGTGCAAATACGAATATCCATTCCTCCCATGTTCGGACATTCTGACCACAGACCTTTGGACACAACCGAGCCGCTTTGTCAAAGTCGCCTGTTTTGAAATTGAGATGATATCATGAAGGAACGGAAGAATTTAAGGACCTTCGCTGATGAGGTGGTTGATATAACGAGCTCCAATGTGGATAGGATCTATCCTCGAATCCGGCGTTTCCGAAGCACGCTCATCTTCACCGAGTTTCTCCACTTCATCCAGGGCCTCCTCATATCGCTTATGCTCGACAAGCCAGGAAATGTGGTCCTTGCGATCCCTCGGTCGGACGAGAACAACATCCTTTGGGCTAACAACAACATAACACCGCTCGCCATCTGCACCAACTGGATCAACTTCAGCAAGGAGGTAGTCGTTGCAACCCCATGATTGATAACTGGTCACGCCGAGGGCATCGGCGGCAAGTTCTTCACCGGAGCGTGATATGATGCGCAATTCGGGACGCTCTGCGGTCTTTCGTGCCTGACGAGCACGGTCGTCTGTCATCTCGTCGCCAAACGTATCTGGAGGTTCGTACGCAAGGATCAGGAGTGAAGTCAATGTAATAGCGGGAGTATTGCCATTCTCCGGGGCCGAATGATGTGGGGACATCGGATGAGGGACGATACCGGAGATCATGCAGTCCAACTGAAACGCGGCTGTAACCTCGACAGTCCAGGGTGAAAGTTTGGGACTGCCAGAAGGGCGCGAGCGTATTCGCGCAACCTTGATTTGGTCAGCCCAGGCGATGAGTAGCGTGGTATCATCCTGCCAGTACAGGGTGCACTTGAAAAGATCGGCTCGAGGACTATCGGATGGTCGATCTATAAAAATGATACGAGCTTGGGATTGTGAGTCGTATATCTTGACGCCCTAGGTAACAAACGTCATGGAACAGCGGGAGAGCAATACAACAACAAAAACTCACGTAATCGTTTGCCCATGCAATGAAATGTTCCCTCCATCGTACATGCCATATAGGACCCTCCGCTGAATGAAGGATTGTCTCCTTATGGCCAAGCCAACCCTTCTCTCGTAGAACTAGAGTACCCGCCATGCCTCCGCATACAAACGCGCGAGAGGTCCTCTTTGCGAAGTGAGGTTCAAGGGCCACAGTACGTATCGGTCGCTTCATGTCGAAGACGTAGGATTCGGTGGTAGACAATGAGTGCACGACGACCTGCCCTGGTAACTGGCCAATCAGTAAGTTGAGACTGACAATAACGAGCTTCTTACCATCAATCGATGCAGTCGCGACAAAATCTGCGGTGCTATCTAACTCTATGTCACTCACGGAAGCTTGATGGGGCTTGAAGGACTTGATACGCTCCCCGGCCAGATTGAACACGTGTACGATTCCAGCATGGGTCCCGAGAGCCTAGGATAGAAGGACGATAATGAGATCTAATATACCAACTGATATTTTAGCAGGGACATACCAGACATTTATTGGAAAGTGCAAGAGCGGAAGCCGAGTCCTTCTTGAGTAGATCGTTGACCGGGCCACCCATCCTCTCATATTTGAGGGAAGGCTCCTCCTCTTCTTCGTCTTCTTCATCTCCCTCCTCCTCCTCCTCTTCCTCCGCCTCTTCTTCTTCCCCACCATCGCCATCATGATCCGGCCCAACCCCAACACCCAACGACTCTTCTCTGATATCATCATCATCTTCCGATTCCCCTTCGTCAGTGTCCGCATCTTCTGCACTCTCATCCTCTTCGCTTTCTCGCTCCGCGTTCCCGTTTCCGTTCGTCCGACTGTCTTCGGCACCGTTTCCTAGTGCCGCGGGTGAGTCGTCGCCTTGTTTCTCCGTGACCGGCCGTGGTGAATGGAGAACGGAGGGTTCGTGGGTGTTAATAACCACAGCGGGCATTTCGGAGATCTGATGGGATTTAGCAAGACGAGGACATGCAGGAGTCCAGGAGGATAACGCTCACTGCCGTTAGCTATTTGACGTTGTTGATTTCTATACCGAACGAGTAGTAGTATACGCTTTACTCTGCGACACTGCCGAAACGAAGTGGGACAGCCAGGCATAATCTCAACTGACATGCTCCACTCAGTGGACTCAGACACATTGACAAAGCACAATGGACGACCAACCGAGATAAGGTGTGGACCTTCAACGCATGGAGCATTGTGGACAATCACTGTGGATAATGTAGTCCACCAGTGACCACCACACAAACCATGGATTTAAATACTGCCAGGTTGCTGCCAGGTGGGGTAGCGCGCCGTTCTCTTACCCCCCATATACCAATCGGTCGCGACTAGTCTAGTCTCGAAATCTGTCTGAACACATACATAGTAAGTCGCCATGCGCTAGTGATCGCAACGCGAACGCTGATCCCACTTTCTAGTGTCGCGCTCTGGTGTGCAGTTGGCAACCACCGACAACGGCCTGCACAACCGACATTTGACTTCAACGTCTGTACCTACGTACCGCGCGGGGACCATGGCCCTGGGCCGTTTCGAGGAAGATATTACCAGGCACAAGTTGATATTGACCGACCTCCAAACTCAAAAGAATTCCTACGCGTTCATTTCTCGCCTTCCAAACGAAATCCTGACAACAATATTCATCTATTGTGCTCGTGACTATCACTACGAACGGGACCAGAGTCCCTCAGAGACTCCACCAAGTTGGGTTAACGTGTCCTACGTTTGCCGTCGTTGGCGCAATGTCGCTCTGAATTTCCCAGCCCTTTGGTCCTACGTCTTCATAACGTCGCAGCGCTGGACAGAAGAGCTATTGGCGAGATCGAAGCAGGTATCATTGAAGATTTGCGTCAACTTCAGGTATTTTTTTGAGTCCCGGTGGCTGGACGCTTTGGAAAAAGTCTTCGACCATATAGAACGCATCCAAGAGCTCCGTCTAGACCTTTCTACTGCGTTCGCCAACCACGTTCTTGCCAAGCTTTCGTCCCGCGCTCCTCGCCTAGAAAATCTGAAAATCTGGGTGGACCATTTAGACACTCCTGTGGAATGGCCTTCGGTACTCTTTGACGGAGATACTCCAGTCCTTCGTACACTCGACCTTGCGCACTGCATGGTGCCGTTACTCAAGCTGAGCGCTTTGACAACTCTCGCTCTTAGCCAACCCCCTGCTCCATTCCAGCAAAACATGGGGGAGTTCTTCTCCATGCTGATTCATATGAAGAATCTCAAACATCTATACCTCGATCGTGTCCTTGCTAGCGCCACCGGTTTTCTATCTAGCGCAGCTTTCAGAACCTTTGAAAAGATCAATTTACCCAATCTTTCTCGCCTCTTAATCGCCGCCCCACTTTCAGCGGTCGTCGCACTGCTTGCTTGTGCAAGAATCCCTTTGAAGACCGAAGTCAGACTAAAATGGGATTCCGAACCGGAATCCTACCTTGATGATTATGCGTCGCTCTGTTCGCTCCTTGCACGAAGGTACAGCATGGTCGAAAATGGGACACCATCCAACCAGGCAATTTGCTCATTGATCCTCTCAACGGAGCCTGACTATGGGCCGATACTCGCTTTCAGTGCATCTAAACGTCATGACGGTTTTCCCTCGTTCTTATGTACATCGGATGCGTGGGACTGCAATGTTCCTCTACAGATCGTCTTGGGCGATTCAGAACCTAACACGGATCGCATCATAAGCGATATTTGTCGCGCGATGCCCTCGAGAGACATTGAATCCCTTCACGTCTCATATCCTCCATTCTCGCCAACTTTTTGGAAGACGCTGCTAGGACATCTCAAAGGTCTGCGGCACATCGAACTGAGCTCTGGCAACATGCCAGATCTATCTATGCTCTCTTTCCCAGGTCCCTCTTTTGAAGAAGACGCGCAGGTCGATGATCGAGGACAAGATCACATATTCGTTCCCAGGTTGGAGAAGTTGCAGCTCAATTGGATAATATTCTCTTCGGGTATCGTGCTCTATTCCAGCAGCTGGGATCCACTGGGGGGGCCTGCTATGAGTTACGCCTGTCTCGCCAGTACGCTCGCGAGCCGCCGCGGAACCCAAGGTCACGCATCTCTCCTTGAATGTCAGATGGGTGGATCGAGCAGATTTACATTGAGGGCGTCGTGGGGTGATGGTGAGCTTCGTGTAGGTCCAACAGATAATTCGTTCGCATACTGATGAGAAGGGGTTATCGACAATATTTGGGTGGAATGTACGAGTTGTCGTGGTGTGATTAATTGTTAATAGGTGTATGTATGTATATACTCTTCTGAATGCAATCCAGTAT
Source organism: Porphyrellus cyaneotinctus (assembly GCA_038091315.1). NCBI lineage: Eukaryota > Fungi > Basidiomycota > Agaricomycetes > Boletales > Boletaceae > Porphyrellus > Porphyrellus cyaneotinctus. Next base: position 27,379 of record JBBPOF010000043.1, on the reverse strand, counting down.
AACGAGCGAGATCCACGCACGGCGAGAACTGAAATGCCACTCTGGTAACTTGTGCAGGATGGACCGAACGACGAGCTTATTACAAGGCGAGACGTCATTCCCATCAAAAGGGTCATGAATGATATACTCTCACAATGAATGCTACATCTCAGAATACGATTACGGGGTATAATACGCGAGTAAGATCGTCCAGTTAGTTGGGTATACCCAAGGATAAATCAAAGCTAATGGCTACATGGATATTAGAGATGGAGGATGTCGAAAATCACAACGAATCGAGTCCGAGATAGTCCCTGTAACCGTTGTACGCCGCCCGTGCGTCCTCAAGAAGTAGCCCCAACAGATCTTGTTCTTGCTGTGTGAATTCCTCTAGATGTCTAAGCTTGCTTTCGGATAAGAAGAGTTGGTCCCGAGGGTGACGCAGCTGCTCCAAAATCATCGCTTTCCAATGCCTCCAAACCTTGGTATCGTTGGGGAGGAGTTCATCGAGAAGCTTCGCCGGATCTTGGAGCTGCAAAACCAGAAGCATGAACACGACCGCAGTAGTGCGCGTGCCCAGCGTGTACTTGGTCAACGTCGGGTTCTCGAGCACGCTCTCGAATAACATCTTCCGGTGGATCTTTTCCTTGTCCAACGAGGAAAGCCATGCGTTGTACAGCGCAGAGACACCGAGCGAAGTAAGGAACATGACTTGGCCAAACAGCGATGCTTGGGGGATGAGGAAGAGCTGGGCGAAGCATTGGACGAAGAAGAGGATGGAAGACCACTGGATGAGGTTGTAGTGGCCCTTGCTCGAGAAGCGAATGGAGAAGCTGCCGCGGGTGATGGAATTTACGGCGCCTTCTGTTCCCCTCAACAACACGATATCCTTGCCGGAGGTGAGAATGCCATCACCAGCAGGTGACCCCTTTGCGGGTTCGGGATGGGTGAACACGAAGTCGGCTGATCCGAGAACGAGGCAGGACACACCACTAGCGACGATGCCGACGAGAATCAACGACGAGGCGTACCAGTCTCCGGAAAGTGCACTGAGAGCACATGTGCTGATGCTGGCAGTAATTGGTGCACTGGCAAAGAGAAGGGTGAAGGCATTGCTGCGTGCGGGATGCATCTCGGACGCAGGGGCTTGGCCGAGATCGACGATGGTAATTTCAACGGGCTGCGTCCTCCTCCCGGGTACCACCTTTCCCTCCGAATCCCAAGCGGTGCATTCCTTCATGAAGAGCGTGGCCAAGTAGCCCGTCTCCTCGATGACGGTTCCCGAGTGGGCAGCACGGAACTTGGGTCCCTTGCACTTGTCCAGGTCAAGTAATAGCGTGGGGTCCATCTGGACGTTCCTGGAGTGGCGACTGGAAATGCTAGGGAAAGTCGCGAATTTCGCAAAAGAGCGTAATCGCTTGGCTATTTGGAAGGATCCGGGGTTGTTGTACCAACCCAACCAATGACGGTTCCCGTAGACGTGGACTGCAGTCATAGCGGATACAGCATCATCCCCGCCCAGCAATCCTGCAACACCTGACATATCGAGTGAAAAGCGGGGCGGGTTGTCGAGCTGGAGTGGGGAGGGGATTGGAAATTGGCCATTGAACGAGCCAAGGATGTGGTCAACGAACATGTCGTGTAGTGGAAGTTCCGGTATTAGTGGGCGAGAGAAAGGCCGGTGAATCGGATGCGGCGGTGGAGAAGTGGGAACTTCAAATGATGGGCTGCCTCGTCGACCCCACAAGCTGTCTTATACATCCGCTGTGGGGCAATGCTAGGACGCACGTACATCGTCTGCCTACGGGAGATTGGGGCAATGTCGCAATGCAGGCCATGCACTGAACGCTTCGCGATTTTTCTGGAAAGTGCAAAGGAAGGTATCCGTGACTTGCAGTGTGCCTGCACGGAGTGGACCTGAATACTAGGAAATGACACTGCATGTCATAGCCTCTGAAACATACCACGCGCTTGAAACGCTGAATGTGATTCGCTGTCCTTCGGAAGGGAATTACCTCCAGCAGTGCATCATGCAGCATGCTAGAATATCAAGCGTTGACATGCTTGCACCGGCATGACAGCCTTGCAGCATGATACTTTCGGACGACTCCGTTTCAGAATGCAATACCACTGACTCCATGCCTAGCGTTGGACACCGTGCTCATACGTGGTGCCCTTAATCGACCACTGGAAACTACAGCATTCGCGGCTTTGCCCGTCTATGATCTCGGTGATCAGATCCCTGACGTCAGTCGGCACATCTAGACCTGTAAGTTGTCGACTTGTTACACCACCCTTCGACGTTACGACTAATGATAGGATACAGCAGTTTGCAAGCTGCAGCCGAATTTCTTTTTTCTTTTGCTCCATCCCGACATTCACGTGGCGATCTTTATCTTACAACCGCTCCCCTGCCCAGCTGCTCCAAGGTTGCATCTACCTTCACCTTGCCTTTGACAAAAACGTTGCCATCCCACATGGCAGTCCAAGATTCCGGAGAGTGACAAAGCGCTAGCGACGAAATTGATCGGGTATGATCGTGAAGAGATCGTGTCCTGTGTCGAAAAACTCTGATATCCAGGTCAGCCAGAATCATCTCGTTCGAAAAACGTTACATGTTTTCTAGTAGGTAACAATCCACCACAGTTTTCCTCGCATCTACAGACTGATACGTATTGCAGTGTCAATGCCCTAGATTGGGCAGAGGAATTCGCGAGTGACTCACAGCAGGCTCCAACATCCAGCAGAATACCGTCTAGACGCTCTCGGCAGTGCTTGAGGATGCTGTCATACACTGGTAGAAGAACTCACTCGAGGAAAGCAAACAGTTGTAGTAGGCAATGATACGAGAAAATCTACAATGGGTTCATTTTATTCGACGAGTATCGCACGCTTTCTTGCAATTCCGGGATGTGGTTCTCCAGCGCTTCAACCTTTGAAGAAAGCCGTTTGCTCCCGTAATATCAATATCGATTCATTCATTGTGGTTCGAGCACGCAGTCCGGTTTGATTGTCTTCGTCAGCAGCCAATAGCCACCCCACCTGCATATTCCATCGACGCTAAACTCTTGTCATACCCTGTGGAACGGGTCCGTCTTCACGCAAAATAGTAGTAATACTCCAGCTCAACTACGGCGGCTTGATAGTCAACTTCCTGTTCGAGCTGCTTATAACCTCACCACCGACCATTCCAACCGATGATATGCCAATCCATTCATTACCACCTGATCGAGTTCCGCCTTCACCCTTACCTTTCCCTTTGCAAAGACTTGGTCCCACATGGCGATCCAAGATTCGGGGCAATGCTGAAACATGGCAAGCACCCTGCCCGACTTTTCCTCACTGAAAACTCCCTTCTGCTTGTTTCCGACATGTTCACCGCATATCATGGATCCAGGCTGACAAGACAATAGGCCGGCTAACGCTTTTGCCAAGTGAAGTTGGTTTTCCTCTGAAAATAGGTGGAAGAAACTGGATGCGTAGATAACTGCACAGCGGCCGGCCAGTGGATTGAGCGAAGTCAAAGCGGACAAGTCTGGTTTCTCCGATGAAGGAGGTTGATCGACAGGAGAAACAATTTGTAACATGTCTGGATCGAATACGTCCCCAGCGAGGAAGTTGATCGGGTAGGTCTCTGGTGTCGTATTGAAGAGGGCATGACCCAAGTGAAAGAACCCTTGAAAGATATCTGTATTAGCTGACACAGTCGGGATCATGACATTATCACCTTTCTGCAAATCAGTTGTCATGACGTTCTTGAGTGGGAAGCCATCGGCCACGGCTTTCCTCGCATCCACGCCGACTAGGCATACAATACCGTCAAGGTTTGGTAGAAGGCGATCGATTTCGATTACTCACAGCAGCAACCGACGTCCAGCAAGATCCCGTCCGGACGCTCTTGACCGAGCTTGATAATCCTTTCGTACTCTGGCAGTGTTGCGATTCCTAGTCTGGATGCAAATCAGTATTTTCAACACGGCAGTGTTGAAAGACGGGACTTGCTGGAGAAATTTGAACCATCTGATGCACACATAGGGGAATATCTGTCCAAGTTCCCGTTCATTGTCTGTGGTGCACTCAGACATCACGCCACTGACCTTGTATGCCCTTTCCTGCACTTCTAAAATGTGTGTCCTGAGGTCATCGTCGTTACCGATCCTAGTCTCGGCCTTGAAGAAGGTTGCTTGCTCTGGCGAGATCGCGTAGGCAGCGTCGAGCGGTTCTGTGTCGGGCTTTATGACCTTTACGATGCCGACCTCTGAATCCCCAGCTTTGGTGTGTGTTCTGATGGGTTGCGTTTCCATTGTTGAGTACAGAGCTTGAGAGCGACCCCTAGCTTTATACTTCGTGTATGATAACGGCAATCCAAGTTAACCCCTAGCGGTTCCGCGGTGGCGATGATGTAGTGTTCGAGAATGACTCGACTTTACTCACTGATAGGTAGCAGCGATACTCTGCTGTGGTCTACATACATCTGCTGAATATTACATCCTCCGCTTCAAGATCGACTCAGACTGACCGAGTTTCATTGCTGGGTGAATAAAAGTACAATGCACCGGTCACTGGAAATATGACGGTGAAAGTATGTCGGGAGCATCTAGCACCTCGCACGAGAACACAATGGTGGAGGTTCCAATATTCGCGGGCCAGTTGCGGCGATCTCGGCGAAAGAAGCTGTAGCGAGGGTATTCAAAACAAGCGTCAATAACGCGTCTCCGACGCGAAATAAATTGCGCGACCCACCAATTTCTTCTTCTATTCTTGTCCCATCGTCATGGTTGCTCGCGTCCAGCGTCCCGCCCCAGCGTTCAAGGCACCCGCTGTCGTCGATGGTCTATTCAAAGACATTGCTCTTGCAGATTACCTAGGACAATGGTACATCTCGTTCGTTTGGGTACGAGTTTCGGATTGATTTTTTTTTTTCTTCCTGCAGGGTTGTTCTCTTCTTTTATCCAATGTAAGCCTTCAGATGATGAGCTGTCCTCGTAAACTGAGCGGTATCACCACAGGGACTTTACGTTCGTTTGCCCCACCGAGATTCTAGCCTTCAATGATGCCCTTGCTCGGTTCAACGAGCTGGACGCTGTCGTGCTCGGTAGGTTGTACTCCAAAGCGAGCAAGATAGTTACTGACGTCTAATAGGTGTCTCGACCGATTCACAGTACTCGCACTTTGCTTGGGCTCAACAGCCGAGGAAGCTTGGTGGTCTCGGACCCGACTTGAAACTCCCATTGGTCGCCGACAAAAGCATGCAAATCTCGCGTGACTATGATGTTCTCATCGAGGAACAGGGCATCTCTCTCCGAGGTCTTTTCATCATCGATCCCAAGGGCATCGTCAGGTAGGTGATCTCGTCGTTTCGTCAGGTTTTCAAGGGTTGATTGTGTGTCTCTAGGCAAATCACGATCAATGACTTGCCTGTCGGTCGTTCTGTTGAAGAAACCATTCGCCTTTTGCAGGCGTTCCAGTTCACGGTTCGTTTAATGATTTTGTGCGTGGAATTGTTGGTAATGTAACGTTACAGGACAAGCATGGCGAGGTCTGCCCCATTGGCTGGACTGAAGGTAGCAAGACGATCAAGGCTGACCCCAAGGGGTCTCTGGACTACTTTGCTGCAACGAGTGAAGACGTCGAGATGCAGAATGGTATTTCCAAGAAGCGAGCACGCAAGGACTGAGCGAACATACCTTCACCGGGAATTAGACCCACGGACTTGATCTGCTGAAAGTACATAATTGCGCCATATTTTCACGAAATACATCTACCTTGGTGACATCCTTCATGTTCGAACTTTGCGCATGTGCGTCGACGGATCGAAAACCTGCACTTCCTGCGTCCACTTACAACAAATATTTTACATTCATTTACACGAGAGGAAAAAACAAACGACGGTCACCTAAACAAAACACAATACCAGATTTTCCATTTACCTTGATGAAGACGCAATGTGCGTACCCAGACATTTCCTACCTCCCAATCTAGTGCCTTCTCGCACTTCCCCAACTCTCCTCGCTGCCCACCTCGCTTGCACCTTCCTGTCCGAGGTCAGCAACAAACACCTCACTCCCCTCGCTTGTGTCCCCATGCTCAGAACCGGGCCCTCTGACATCGTGGGTTAGATGCTCAAAGTCGAGAAACGGGTTGTGCGCCCTATCATGCACGGGGCCTGGGTGTCCGCCCAGTGTCACAGGCGACACGTTCCAATCACTATCATCACTGGCGACCGACAGAAATTCGTCACCTTCGGACTCTGATGCCACACGGCTGATAGGCATCGGGGAAAGGAAGGAGGTATAAGAGAGTGCTGGAGACGCTGATGAATGTGCCGAGGACTGTCGAGATGCCAGACGCGGACTGGGCAAGTCTGGTGGAAGCCGGAGTAAGGATGGAGACGTGAGTATCTGAGGGAGAGAAGGGGAGGTGGTGTATGGCTCTACGGCTACAGCGTCGAGGTGCACTGCGACTTCCGAACTGCCGCTGCGGGGCGATGAAGGCGCTGAGATGATACCGATGGAAGATGCAGGTGGGGAAATAATAACAGGCGGCGTGGGTGCAGCTGGGTACCGCTCTGAAAGAGACGAAATGACCGAAGCATTCGTTCCGGGGCCCGAGTTCGTCAGTGTGAAAGTAGACACAGATGTATGCGGATGTCCGTCTTCGTCTTCGTCGCTGACGTCATCAGAGCCATTCATTACGACTTCGTTCGCGAGTCCACTAGGTTTCCTAAACACTCCAGAGCCTCCAAGCATCCGGACCGAACCTGTAGAATTGGCCAAAGGAGAGAGCGTCTCCTTTGAGCTAGCGGCGGATGCGTAACCAGATGAAGACCCCATCACCCTGGTAATAGGGGAAAACGGCCTCTCGCCGTACATCTCTGCACTTGAACGGGGCGTGTCCGGAAGGAGGGGTCCGAACGGAGAATCATCAGCCACGACCTGGTAAGTTGGGGTGAATGGCGATGGTTGAGGAGCACCATCGATTGCGGGTGAGAGTGGGTCGGCGATAGGAATTGCAATTGGGGACGGAGAAGTGGTGTCAACACCGGCGGGTGGGCGGGGCGGCAGACTAGTGGGGCCAGGGGACACCGCTCTCGGAGACATCACAGCCATTTCAATAATAGGTGAGGCTATGAATGATGTAGTGACATCTTGCATTGTAGTCGATTGGGACTCGGATCGGAGGCGACGAGTCGGTGTCTGAGGCAGGGACACGGTACTAGGTGTGATTGGAGAAGAGACATTCGAGATCACGTGTGTGAATGTGAGTGGGGTGGGTGCAAGCATTGAAAATGAAGACTGGAGAGCTGATTAAGGGCGGCAGGAGGTAAAGAAAGCTACAAGGGCGCTCACCTCGTCTAAAGTTGTGCTCATGCTTTCGAAACCATCAAAGTCATCCCTAAGTCGACTCGCTCTTCGCTTTCTGAGACCGTCATTCCTTTTCTGGCTTCTAAGTACCTCATTCCGCCATTCATCTACTTCCTTTGAAGCCAGCGCCTCTAGCTCGAAGCCATCTATAGGGAGGTCGTTTGACCTGTGTGCTCTATCACCCTCGACCTGATCTCTCGGAGGATCATCGTCATGAAAAGATGACACGGAAGTAGGAGGAGAACCGCGACGACGAGATGACCTGACAGGAACGGCGCTAGCACGTCTGTTGCGTGCTGCGCGTCTACGCTCGAGAAAGTCTTCAGCCCATGCTTCGATCTTAGGGGCTAAATGTGGTTCATAAACGAACTGGAGCGGGGCAGGTAGGGGCGTGTGAGCGCACGTGTTTCTTCGTCGGGCGTAAAACGGAGACAACGTACCTCCTTGAACGCAAACACCGCTGCCACGCCTACGACAGCTGCCACAACGTATACAACTGCAGGTGGAGGCATGACTCCTCGTTCAATCTAGAGTAGATCCAGTGAACGAGACTCGTCCGCAGCACCTTGGTGAATGGCGTGATCAGTAAGCTGAAGGACATGTTGGATAATGTTTCCTACCAGCAGGGTAAGGAAGAATGTAAGAAAGAGGTTGTACACACAGACGGCGTCGGACGATCTGTAGATGAACGCAGTGGTCAGCGAACGCCAGCAGGTTGAGCACCGCCCCTTTTTACGCATCTGGATAACAGTCCGGGATTACCCGACTACTAGTATGTTTACAATTAACGACTTGAAGATACACCTCTCGAACGTTACTGGCAGACCTTTCGCCGCAGTCTAGAACGTGAGTCCAAAGAATATCCGCTGGGCGATGCACGGTTACTTACTATGGCCACTCGAAGATTATATATAGCGGTTGCTCACGGGTAACACCGCGGGTCGGCCTACACACACCGTACCCGTACCCGCCAACACCGTACCCTGAACGGGCACGGGTTGACACCGACCCGTACTACCCGCGGTATGAGCATTACCTGCGGTATGAGCCATGACTAAGCTAATTGTAGTTATGCAGGAGTCCTCCTCTTTTCTGCTGCCGGATAACTGCAACAAGATCATGTGAGGACACCAGATCGCGTCGCATCCATGATCCGAGACACAAGAATGCTCGTGTGGACTTTGTCGACAGCCTGTTGCAGGTGAAGTGCAGAAGCTGCCGGCCCTGTGAAAATATTCACTCAACAGCAGTGGATGTCGCTAGACAGATGGGACCGCCCAAGGCTGCGAGCGATAATCATGAAACGACGAGAAATGTTTGAGCTCACCAGGAACACTGAGATAGTCAAGAGCCATGCGATAAAGGTTCGGGTATTTCTGCTTATTCGTGTTCCACCACTTAAGGGGATCTTGGACGACTTCGATCGATTCTTGCAAGTACTCGTCAAGTTCATCTTTTGGAACAGCAGCTGTTGCAAGTAAGATGTTGCCAAAAACTTTCGATAGTATCATGATGTCTCTGCTAAAAAGTTGGTCAGCTAAAGCAACTTTCCAGTGATTTAGTAAATATACTTGATTCTTTTCGTCGTCAGGGACAGCTGGCACGTTGATGCCATGACACACTGGTGTGAATTGATTTTTGTAGCAGTCTAACCACTCTTCTTGGACTATATTTTCAGCCACGTCAATCCGTTTGTCCTCCCAGTGCCGCTCTCGAAAATACTCAAGCTTCAATCCTGGATCAAGCACTTCATTGAAAGTGCGAAACATATGTGGCGAGTTTTGGTAGATATTGATATGAAAGTCAAGATAAGACGTACCCATGGCAATTCTGTACACATTAGACTCATCTGTTACCTTCCAGTAGTGATCCATCTTGTTTCGGGCATGACAAGATGGCCTTGGGGCGGGTTGGGTGGTAAAGGTCATCCAGTTTGGGGCATCATGCATATGTTCCATTGCTCCTTCGTTCGGTATTTACAAGTTGTCATGCATGTAAAGCAGTTGGCATGACGTAATGAATTAGATTTGCAGTGGTGTGGTATCTGCTATTAAAGAATGCCCGGCCACTTGGCCTCTGTGCCAGGCTCCTAGAGACAGACTAGCATACCCGTGAAACCCGTACACCGCGGGTTCGGTGTGCGGTGTGGCACAGGTTGACAATAAACCACACCGTACCCGTACCCGCCCTACCCGTCATCAGACTACCGCGGTGTTACCCGTACCCGTGAGCAACCCTAATGCCCAGGTGTTTCAAGCAAATTAATGGTGACGGGCTGCTGCGCTGGAATTGCTTACCACTGGGTTCGCGTTCGCTGGTCGTGCCCCATTCCATCCAAAAGTTGATCAGTGTCAGGTACGTGACGACATGTCAAAAGTTCTAGTCAAATTTTAAATGCTAGTTGGTTTATTGTCCGCTAGCACCTGTTGGCTTGGAGGAATCCCCCTTACTCGTGTCTCACGGTGTCCGGACCAATAATTTCTCCATTGGTGAATTGTTTCGGCATCTACGAATCGACGTAGATAAAAGCGTGGCTTCGGGAAAACTAGAGGCACTCCTTTTCTTCCCTTTCATCTTCCCGCCTTGTCGATCAGCTCGAGCATGATGTTCGCGGTCGATGTCACTACCTGGCTTTGTCTGTCAGCAGGGCTGGTCGCAGCGCAGAGTGTTGCGTCACAGGCATACACGCCAGTGACAGGATCTTGCCCGCAAGGCTTCACGCTTGTTCGCATGGCAGGCTCACCTGGAAATCAATCACTCTCCAACTCAGAAGCGGCTTATGTCCAAGCTCGCCGATCGCAGGTCATCCCGCAGGCCTGGAAAACGTACCTCTCCAACGTCGAGGCCACCAAGGTGACTCTACCTTCGTACGTGTCTGACATCCTGAGCGGTTCCAGCTCGGAGACCCCCAACTTCGGGATTGCGACTAGCGGTGGAGGCCATCGGGCGGCAATCTTCGGTGCAGGGGTGTTGAACGCGTTGGACGGGAGGAACGCCTCTTCGAATATTGCCGGTTTAGGAGGATTACTTCAAACGGCAACTTATTTAACAGGATTGTCCGGGGGATCGTGGTTTCTGACGTCCTTGGCACAAGCCAACTTCCCGACAATGCAGGAGCTCATCTTCGGGTACTCGAATCCCACCGTCGCTGACAACGCGTGGGGCGGATGGAATGCGAACTTCAGCATCATCTCTCCCAGTGCCAACCCCATCACTGATACAGAGTTCATTACTAATTTGGTCGAAGAACTGCGGGGAAAGTACGATGCTGGATACCCAGTGACGATTGCCGACTTATGGGCGCGCGCATTGTCGAGACATTTCGTCAATGGGACATTCCCATCAAATTTCTATGGTGAATCATACGTGCATGGTGCGGGGATTCTGTGGTCGTCGGTTTCCGAAACGTGAGTCCTTCACCGGAAAAATGACTGGCTAATGTCAGCTGTCAGTGAATCATTCACCTCGCACGCGATTCCCTTTCCAATCGTTGTGTCAGACCTCTCTGCATCGGGTCAAAATGCGTCGAACATCATCTCCGGGGATTTCATACCGATCTCGAATCCTGTATTCGAGTTTAATGTCTGTCAGTGAAATCGGTCCAAACACGGGTCTTTATACTAACACGAAACATAGTCGAGATGGGTTCCTTCGACCCCATGTTGTCGGCATTTGCGCCAACCAAGTACCTGGGGACGACGAATAACAGCATCTGCATTACAAACTATGATCAATCGTCGCTGGTGGCTGGGTCCTCGTCCGAACTGTTTAATGAATATAATCTCACTGTCAGTCCACCACTCTGTTTTTCCGCACACTAACTCAAGAACTTCAGAATACCTTGTCCTCTACCTTAGGTCCAGAGCTTTCTCTGCTAAACTCGCTCCTGCCCGAATCAGGTATTGAACTTGATGCTGCGTTGTGGCCGAATCCATTTTACGGCGTCGCACCGGAGACATTCATATCGTCGAATCAGAAGGATCTAGCCCTTGTGGATGGCGGTGAGGACGGAGAAGTGATTCCGATACAGCCCTTGCTCGTGAAAGCTCGTGGCGTAGATACCATCTTGGCAATCGATGCCGTGAGTGCTATGTTAGCCTGCAGTCGGTAGTAACTTGACGGGCCGCAGACCTCAGATGTTAACAATTTCGCTGATGGCAGCTCGTTAATCGTGGGTCGTCTCCTCATTCATAGGCTATACTGGTGGTGACTATTCCCTAGGCTACCCAAAATCGAAGCATGCTGCTTTCGTCAGCGTACTCGTTCCCACCTGTACCAACATCTCTCGCCGAGTTCACTGCACAGAATCTCAGTACCAGGCCTACGTTCTTTGGATGTAACACGACGAGCGCAAACGAATCCACGCCTCTCGTCATATATCTCGCGAATGGCGGTCCTCCTCACAACGGGGAGTCGCCTCTCACCAATACGTCCACTTCCCAGAACGCCTATGAATCTTCTCAAGTTCAGGCGATGCTCGACCAGACGTTCGTCATCGCCACTCAGGGATACCCTACAAACTCGAGCTTGACAACAGACCCCGAATGGCCCGCTTGCCTGGCATGCGCAATCGTCGACCGTGCACGTCAGAGGGTTGGCCAGACGAGAAGTGGGGTATGCGAGAGTTGTTTTGCGCGATACTGTTGGTCTGGGAGTACTCTCACTCAGAGTTCCAACGGTAAGAGGATGGTCGGCGGTCCACACGTACGGTGGTTTTTGTCTTTGACTGTAATGATCGGTATCTTGGCGCCGATTATGAGTGCATGATGCTCCTGGGTAATTTGACAATGGACAGATCGTGTAACTTGTTCGCAGGATAAACGGCGGCTGGTTAGCATTACTCCATGGGGATTATGCAAGGTCAAGGCGAACGTGACTCGGAAGAAAGATTATGGATATCCATGCATCCAATCCTCCAGACGTATCTTACCCTGATGGCCTGGTCGGTAGACATGACAGACTGACAACAAAATATTGTCAGTTTTACTAGAGCGAACATGATGGCATGTATCACTGGGGACGACGCCCTGTGCATCAATATTCAAGCTCTCAAGACTCATAGGGAGGATTGGAGGGCGACGCGATACACACCCACCACGTTAATGGACTGGAACGACTAAACGGAACTTCCACGGCCTGGCATCAGGGCTCTGAATTAGCGCTTTGAATGTGTTAAAAGACCTTGTCTTCTTACATCACATGAACCATTCTCGGTCACTAGTACTGATGCAAGGCTGGACTTCCCATATACCACCACTTTCGCGGTGCCGGCGACTGTACCTCGCCAAACACCATGTCATCACTAAATTTGAAAAGTTTTGATAATGTCATATAAGCTCATTATAATCCTCACATTTGCAATAATCTCAATAGTTATTGTCATCAAGAAGCTAATCAAATATATAGGTCAAAGCTTGATAGTAATAGCTAAAGAAATGCTCCTTGATTATCTTGAGACCCAATTTTTACTGTAAATTAGATTCTATCAGCATTATTGAGAATGAGTACATTACACTAGAATGTATCTACTTAACTACAAACTTTACCCATGTTGTATTATATATTTAGCCCTTGATATAACAATATCAAGGACAATGTTATTGCCAACTGCTCTGAACTTTGCAAATATTATCAATGCCAACCTTTCTTGTATGGTATATAAAGCTATAGAGTAAGAGAAAATGAATATATAAATTACACAAGTATTCTAGTAATATTTCAGTAATAGAACTTAGCTACCATCCAATAAGAATATGATATACTAATGTAAAGGACAATGAAATTGCCAATTTCTTTAAATACTATAAAAGTTTTAAAAAATCATCTTGATTGCTGACAATGACATTCAACTGCTATATCTTGATCTTTGTCCTTATTGTATAATATGACAGGAGCATAGCATATCTTTCATTTTTTGATGGTAGTATCAAATGTATAGAATCTGATGATTTATTTATGATCTCCATAATAATTGCTTGCTTTCTTAATCCATCCATAATTTTAAGTAATGGAAAGGGTAAGGAATTGATGTTTAAATGATACAGATATTATAATATTATCATGATGATGACATTCAACTGCTATATCTTGATCTTTATCCATACTATATAATATGGTAGGAGCATAGCATATCTTTCATTTTTTGATGGTAGTATCAAAAGTATAGAATCTGATGATTTATGTATGATCTCCATAATAATTGCTTGCTTTCTTAATCCATCCATAATTGTTAAGCAATGCCAAGGGTAAGGAATTGATGTTTAAATGATACAGATATTATAATATTATCATGATGATGACATTCAACTGCTATATCTTGATCATTATCCATACTATATAATATGGTAGGAGCATAGCATATCTTTCATTTTTTGATGGTAGTATCAAAAGTATAGGAGCTGATGATTTATTTGTGATCTTCACAATAATTGGCTGCCTTTTTAATCCACTCATAGCTGTTGAGCAATGAGATATTTGTTCAAAGTTTTATGAGATCACAAATTAAATACATTGTGCTATATATTCTATATGACATACAGAATTTTATAGATTTCCCATGGATCTGGAATTTTTGTCATGAATTTTATGTTGTTGCCATATTAAATCCAGTGCCCCATGAACTGTCAGATTGAATGCATCTTGAAAGTCAACAGACTATATATTATGCATTACTTCAAGCAAATGAATATGGGAACCAAACAGCCATGAAATGCATTGAATCAATATTTACGAGACAAGACAATATATTAGATCATTGATTATAAATCTGAGTATGCCTCCCACTCGACAAGTTCTCATCAGTAATCATGTGACCATAGCAGCACGTGCAGATGTGGCAGGTGCTTCTGCAGCAGCACGCTGGTTAGCCATCCGGGCAACGGACAAAGATGCCACGACTTCGGGGGCCCTAGGAATCTCTCGATGGAAACCAAAGACCTTCCTGTTATGATATCAGTATGAAGCTTGCAGTTGGATCATGAATACTTGCCTATCCCACCAGAGTAGCAAGTCTTGGACTCTGGCCTTGGCATGTGGCCCCGGGGTCACTTCAAAATAGTCAACAATGTTTCGATAAAAGCCAACAGCATCAAAATCTCCATCAACTCTTCGCCAGCTTGTAAGGCTAGATAGTGCGAATCAGAGCTGTAAAGTGCCCGTCAGTGATTCAGTCATATACCTGAAGAAACCGTATACCTGAACTGCAGCATATGCAATTGCACGAGGTTTGACTGCATTGCACATGCCAATAAGAGATGCAACACTCGAACGAGTGTTCATACTAGTGTCAGCAGAAGAGCGGGTGTACCTGCGTCTGCTCCGTGTCTCGGGATGTTCACCAGCAGTGGCCTCGTGAGCCGAGCTAGGAGATGTGAAGATCAATTTAAACGCCTAGAGGTGATCAGCATTCGTTCGTTAAGTGTAACGACGACTTACCTTCAACAACAATGTGGACTTGAATAGGCCCTTCTCGACATCATCAGGATCAAAGCAGTGTCCTGTGTCATATAGGAACGCTGGCCAAGATGCATCGGTGACAAGAAATGTTGGATGCCGCTCGCGAACACTTCTCTTGACTCTGAATATCATCAGCAGGGTAAAGTACACCAATTTCGAGACACTTACTCATCATTATCCCAATTGTACTCAATGGGACAGAGAAGACGTCCAGTAACATCGTGATCCAGGCCACGGTCAGACTTCTGGCTGGGTGAAATCGGAGGGAGAATAGGGGCGTAAAGATCGACGAGCCAATTCACGACCTCTTTTTTTAGGGCTGAGGCATCGTCCCCCTGAGCACCGTCACCGCCCTTTCGCAGCTGCTGAATGTCAGAAAACGTTTATACACAGATGGAATTTAACCTTACGTCTTTAAATATTCTTTCAAGTTCGTCCGCTTCGCAACTCGTCAACAAGGGCCTTATCCACGAGAAAAAACTAATAAATTCTTGAAAACCGCAATAGAGACGGTCCTGACTACGAAAAGTTAGTATCACCGAGATATCAAATAGGTGACACCCACACAGGTGAATGCGAGAACGGTTCATCCTCGGTGCCCAACCCCTGATCAGCAAGGTCTGCTCGTCGATCATATTCACGGACAAGGTCAGTCGGGTTGTCAAACAAAGCAACTACCCTTCGGAATGCGCGCCCTTTGTTGACATTGCTAGCCGTGTCTCTGGAAGTAAATAGGATTGTCAACAAGGATAGAAAGGACAGAACACGAGACTCACGATCGCTTCGTTTCCTTACTGGAACGAAGTTCTTCGATCTCATCCTCCAACTCCCTAATGCGGCGCTTCACTCTGGACGAAACTTGATCGTCTTCATTTCCGCCGCCGCTTGTAGTTGCAGAACTACCGTGGAGACTGGCAGACGGGGCAGGAAGTTGACGCACACTGGCAGACATGAAGCAAAGAGCCTAGAGGTTACGCAACGGATAGAAAAAGTGGCAGACGAGTTGGGCGGACGGGGGGGTGAAAAAACCATAGACTTCAGATTGGTTCTTATATAGTATGGTCGGCGATATACTTACCAGGTGTGACATAATTTCCTCGTACTTAGTCCTTGTTGTTGGGGACCCAGGCGTGCATGACGATAGTGAAAGGGCTCACCCATGAGCCGTAAGCAGCTGCCAAATAACATTTAACTTCTCTCAGGGTTCGCGGTTGCCTGTCGCACCTGTCAGGCATCGGGGCTGCCTCCCCCCCCCTGCCAGTGAGCTAATCAATAGACGTACGTATGGGACCAGGCCTAGGCCGTGGATGCTACTAATGGGCTGTGAGCTGCCTTACGCTGGACGGCCCAAGTACTGTATACGAGAGCCGCCTAAGTTGGCTCATTGGATGTAGTACGCACTTGATGGGTGGCTTTGTCAGTCTCTGAGAGTATGCCGCCGCGCGTGACTGGTACGGGTGTAAGCTGCTGTACGCCGGGTGGACGGACTACTGTACGAGAGCCGCTTGAGTTATAGGCGAAGTTGGCTCAGATCGTATCTCCTGTTGGGTCGTCGGGGACACACATAAACGCAACCAATGTGGCTGTGGGCTGCCGTACACTGGATGGACGGAGTGCTGTACGAGAGCCGCCTAAATTAGATAGGCGAAGTTGACTCATCGTACTATGTAGTACGCACCCGGCATCGTCGGGGAGTCTGAGTGTGCTCCCAAGCATAAACGCAGCCGACGTGGCTGTGGGCTGCCGTACACTGGGTGGACGGAGTGCTGTACGAGAGCCGCCTAAATTAGATAGGCGAAGTTGACCCGTCATACTATTATGTAGTACGCACCCGTGGCATCGTCGGGGAGTCTGAGTGCGCCCCCAAGCATAAATGCAGCTGACGTGGCTGTGGGCTGCCGTACACTGGGTGGATGGAGTGCTGTATGAGAGCCGCTTGGGTTAGATAGGCGAGGTTGACTCAGATTGTATGTTAGTACGCACCAAAAAGGTCGCATAGGACCTCACTGGCAGTAGTATGTACTTAACGAGACAGCGACAGTGAATTGCAGATAGATACCAGGCCATCAGATAACCGGCACTTAGTCGCGCATTCTAGAGAATGGCACCGTCAGCAGGCTTTCGCCTTCGCAAAAAGGTTCGCAAATCAGGATCACTGGACGTTGCGTATTTCCTCAAGCGACTCCAAGCTGGACCAACTCGTGCAAAGTACTATTCGCTCGTCAGCGCAACTGAACGGCGGCCTAGGCCATTTACGTACCAGAGGTTGCGCAAGATCCTCCTCTCTGTGCGCACTCTCCATTGTCGGACAGTCAAACTTGCAGCCCGGTTTCTTCGCGTGTACAGGCTCCTTATCGATGGCAATCGCAACCCGAACAAAGTGACCGCCGTATGTTCTCATTTGTATTCGTGCCGTGGTGTAAGGTTGACATATCTCATAGGGAATGTGAAAGAGAAGTTGCTCCCTGAACGAAGGGAAGAAGGAAGGAGGCAGGTTGGAGGCTGGACGAGCATGCCAGCAGGTAAGCAAAATAGCACTCATTGACCCACTGGCCAACACACGCTTCCACAGCCACGGACGGCATCAGCTCGCCCTAAACAATCGCCATATTCGCAACCACCCACGAACTCCCAGATCCACTCTGAAGACGAGGACTTTACATTTGAACATGACCTTGACGGTGCCCAACGACCCCATGCGCCCGGCGACTGGGGACTCTACCACCGTCCTGAAGCCCTCTACCCTACCGAACCGCGGGTCAAGCAATTTATCCCGACGCCACTCAATTTTGACTCCAACTCCATCCTCTCATGGATGCATACTCCCCCGCCATTCTGCCATGCCCAACCCGGCGTATAGTACTGTATCCATGGCAAACCCCCATTGATTTAATACCTATTTGTTAATACATAGTGAGCGTTAATATTATGTTCGATGAAGATAAATGCGTTCGGGCTCTGTGACTGTGACACTGTAAATGCGCGAGATAAAGCTGGTACATGCACGTGCATGTACCAGCTTTACTGTCGGGATCCAAGTTCTTTCCCCAACGAATTTTGTTAAGTCCTGCATCTTTCTTTCCTACCATCATCATGGTGCGCTTGGCACAGCCAGCACCACCCAGACGGCGATGATGACGCGGACGCCATGTAGGGAACTGCACGGGTAAGCCCACGGGTACTGCAGTGTTGACCCGTACTACCCGTGCCTTACCCGTACCCGTGACCGCATGCGACGACACGAAGACATATGATGGTGCAGCATCATGTCATCATGTCGCATTCAGTTGTGTCTGCCTGCGGGTGTGTGGGGTCGGCCTCGGTCGACTCGTAGTGCCATCGTATGCGTGTATCGCGCCCTGGGATCACTCTTGCACCTTCTCGGGTCCGTGTACAATGGGTACGACGCATCCGATTCGACCTATTCAACCACGATGCGGGGTGATGGCTTGGTAGGTCCATCTGGTGTGACTGACTCTTGTAGGCCGCGATTTGAGTCGTCCTCGTCAGCGTAATGGGTTTGGATGGTGGAGAGGTCGTCTGTGGTTGCTGTGGAGTGGGTTAGATGGCTCAGGTACGTCCATCGTTATGCTTCACGTGATTTGCTGGTGATGACTGTCACGCAGCTAGCGACTTCCTTTCGACTCCTTTTGACTCGCAGTGCTCGTTGCGTCGTCCATTCCACATGAATCTTCATAATATCCAGCGTCGTTTGCGTCCATTTGGCACTCTCGATCGCCCTCAATGTCTCACAAATCGACCTGTGCGCCCTTATGCCCTCCTGGACCTATAACTCAACATAGCGCGTTCGTTTCGACAACGCGCTCATTACCATTGGTGCTGTGGCGTATCCCATCGTATCCGGTACCTTCGACAATCTTTTGGCTGCCCAGGTCGCCCTCGACGGATCCCCTCGCCTTCTTGTCACTCCCTGGGTCCCCTGGTGGCTTATTATGCCCCAGTGCGTTCATCTCGCCATTGTGGTCGTCCTGATCATTTCTAGGACATTCCCTGGTGCTGTAGTATCTGCCCGGTACGGCTGTTTCGCCGTCCGGGTCGTCTGACTCAATCTGCTCCCTGGGTGAGCCTCTCCTCCCCTCGCTCTGACCGTTTGCGCCCGTTCTAAGGCATTCCGCAGGTTCCTCAGCACGTCCCCGAGCTTCTCGACACTCCTCGACACTCCCGCTGCGTCCGTTTCGCGTCTCAGGTCGGCTACTAGTAGCTCATCTGGTTGTCCCTCTGCATGTAAGTACTTTCACCCCATCGTTCTGGGGCATGCTCTAGTGTGTTTTTAGTGTTCTTTGGCACGTTTATACCATCCGCATCATGGTATGATGGTCCTGACATGACCATTTCGGCTCGGGTACATGTCTCATCAAAGATTGTCGACACCCATCACTCCCCCTCGAGCTTGACGCTCAGGGGCTCATTCTCGCATGCGGATCGTTTGGTTGGGCTAGTAGGTGGCGCTGGAGGGTCTGGGGGTTCCTCTGGCACGTCGCCATCGACCGTTTCGCCGTGCTGATCAAGTTCTTCGTCTGTCGCCGTCGATCAACGATGCGCCAATGTCCTTTGTCTCGACACATTCTGCGCAGCCACCGGCGACGACGTGCGTCACCACCACCACCCCAGGTTGTCGAAGTGCTGCTTCTTGTTGCCTGTGGGGCATAAAGCGATGGTAACGACGGCCTTCGAGTGCTCTGAGAGACATAAGTGGGCAAGGTGGATTGGCAAGCTTTAGATTACAGGTATAGTACGAGATGTAATTGCTATGGAGCCATAGAATGGCATATGTTTTCGCAGCAGTTTCTCTTATTAGCGCGAGCTATGGAATCATATGGGACATACAGAGGGAGTGATCTACATGGGTACACATACGAGACAGACCTATGGAGACGCCCATTTTCAATGCAAGCGTATGAAATCCTACTACCTAGATTCACACATGCTTACATACAACCCCATAGCATTCTTTTTCACTGGGCATGCACCACGGGCTCTACACTAATCATTCAAGAGACGCAATACTACATGCCATCGGTAGATCCGCTGTTCTTGTAAAATACGTATCTGGTGGCTAAAGGTGGGGGCTTGTGATGGTATTTACTGTTGTGGCAACTGCTCGGGAACACCCAGCGTTTGCCAGCTGGGGACTCCGACACACTTGTGACAAACTTAGTACGAACATTGACTTATCCACACGTACAGAACGGCCACCTTGGCGATGAAATTCAAGGTGGTCTGGGTGTCAATTTTTCTCTTTCTCTTGGCTTCCATGGACACCGTATTCTCCTGTGGAGGCGGATGCCCAAAGCCGCCGTTCGATAGTCAATGCTCCCTCAATCGACACCGGACAACGTGTCAGATTTACCAAGCTTCTCTGCATTCAAGTATGCAGAAACGTAGAGAACGTCTGGGAAGAGCAAGGATTCCAGTTTACATGGCGAGCAAGCACCGAAGATGTGCACCCAATGCTGAGCCGACGTCTGGTGAAGTCGTGGCAAGTACTCGATTCTCTGACCTCAGGCTCCTGATTCGCTCAACGGATTCCGTTTCCTGTTTAGCTTCTAGGTACTAATGAGCGCGATGAATCCGCTGCACAATTGGATGGCTCATTGCCTTCATCTTCGACCCCCTCAACACTCCCAGGCTCTGCATCAACCGCTGATTCTTCAGGCTCTTCGCATCCCCCGGTGTTCCCGGCGCTTGAACTGTCCGCCGGATTTCCTTCCTTCGCTCACTCCGTGCCCTCTTCAGTGCCCCCATCACTTGAACCGTCTGCCGAAACCACCACCACCACCAACTCCATGTCCCCTCCAGTGTCCCTACCAAAACCTCCTACCCTCGCCAACTCCACGCCCCCTTCGGGATCCCCGTTTCACGTAGAGTTCTCCACAAATCCCATAGCCCCTCCAGCCTCCTGAAGCCCTGTATCGACCGCCGAACCTCCAAACTCTATCAGTGACCGCCCAAGGCTAACAATCCGGTTACCCAAACGATACCGCGACGAGTTCCCCCAACCACCTGCCTCAGTTGCTACCTCCGCAGGAAACTCATTACTTTCGCAACCGGTGATCCGGAAAGTTATCCTCTATGTCCGTGATGTCCTCCGTACGGCTGTCAATGCTTTTGGAATCTTTCGCGAGTATCCGTATAGGCCGTCATACGATCCTGATGCATTCGTTATGCCCAACGATTTGACCTACAGAGGACGTCAACCACCTGAACCATCACTTCCCATTCCAGAAGAAACAGGATCCCAGCCGCCTCCCCCGTGGCCATTCCGAAATATGTCTATATACAGGCTCATGAAGTGGAGGTACTCGGGAAGCCCCATGAAATCTCAACGGGAGATTGATGGTCTCGTCCACAATGTCCTTCTCGCTGATGACTTCAAAGTCAAAGAACTCTCAAACTTCAGAGTATCCACTCAGAACTCAACCTTCGACACCCAATGTAGAAATTTGTCTCACGCATCCGACGGTTGGCGGGAGGTCGACGTGAATATCGACATCCCCAGTCGAACCCCTGGTCTCACCAGATCATATCAGCAGTCATTTACAATCGGTGGACTGCTTTATCGCCCTCTTACAGATGTCATCAAGTCCGCATTCTCTGCTCTAGACGCCAAGCATTTCCATCTCTTCCCATTCAAACGATTTTGGAGACACCCTACCGACGGGACTGAGCAGCGAGTTTTCGATGAGCTCTATACTTCTGACGCCTGGTTGAAAGCTCATAGTGACCTGCAGAAGCAACCAAATGAACCTGGCTGCAAGCTTGATAAGGTCATTGCCGCGATGATGTTTTCGTCAGATGCAACAACATTGGCTATGTTTGGTACAGCTAAGGCGTGGCCGCTTTATCTTTACTTCGGAAATGTTTCAAAGTACATCCGAGCCCAGCCTTCTGCTGGTGCCTGCCACCATGTTGCCTTCATACCTTCGGTGAGTGTCGGTTTAGCCTTCGTGGATCATTATGGTACTGATGTAGTTGTCAGTTACCGGACATGATAACCCAATTTATCACCACTATGGGCCAATTCACAAAATCAGCAATGCGGAGTCTGCTGACACATTGTCGGCGGGAACTGATGCACGCCGTCTGGGACATTATTTTAGACGACGAGTTTCTCCATGCATATGCACATGGTATAGTTTTGAAGTGTGCTGACGGTATTTATCGCCGGATCTATCCCAGGATCTTCACGTATTCGGCGGATTACCCCGAGAAGTATGTCATTATCTCATTTTACATCTACATCTTTGGATGCTGAGTAGTGTAGAGTTCTGCTAGCAACGATCCGTGATGGAAGCATATATCTGTGTCCACGATGTCTGGTCCCTAAGACCAAACTTGATCACACCGGATTTCTTCGTGATGCACAGTTTCATCTGACAAATCTTCGCACATATGCCTTGGATAAGGTCCGACAAGCCAGGAACTTCATATACCAGCAAGGCAAACCAGTGGATGGCATTGCAGTACGGCGGTTGCTCGATCCCACATCCCTTGTGCCCACTATGGTATCGTCTACTGCTTGCTCGTTTGGTAAAATTTATCCTGATTATACTATTATCTTAGAATGCATTTGGTGTAAAACTCCATAAATTTGGTTTCAATCATTTCTGCATGCTGACAGTGGACATTATGCATGAGTTTGAGCTCGGGACATGGAAAGCCGTGTTCACCCATCTGATACGAATTTTATATACAATTGATCCTTCCGGACGGCTGGTCACCCAGTTAGATGAATGGTACGTTGATATTTTACTGTTGACCACGCTCTTGCCACCAATCTAATCTCAGTCAGCTTTCGACAGGTGCCCACCTTCGGTCATGGTGTCATCCGTCGGTTTTCAAATAATGCCTCGGAGATGAAAAGATTGGCCGCACGAGACTTCGAGGACCTCCTGCAAGTTGGTGTTTTCGAATCCTTCTGATTGTCATTGTTGTTAACAGTCATAGTGTTCTATCCCAGTCTTCGATGGACTCCTTCCAAGGGCCCACGACAGGCTCGTTGCAACTGTACTGTATCGCTGTGTGGAATGGCATGCGCTTGCGAAACTCCGGATGCATACAGAATCTTCCCTTTCTTTCCTGCACAAGGTTTCCAGGCAACTTGGTCAGGTTTTACGCAAACTTAGACGTGAATCTGTTCAGGCGTATCGAACGTTTGAGCTCCCGAAAGAGTATGCGGCTCGTCGGCGCCAAAAGCACGCTGGAGATCTATCTAAAAATGGACAATGCTCTGCGCCGAAACCCAAAGGACTTAACTTAAATACCTATAAATTCCATGCCATAGGGGATTACGGACCGGCGATTGTGCAATTTGGAACTACAGATTCGTACACAACTCAGATCGTACGTTATGTTGTTCTCATGTTTCACGCGTCTTTATATTATTATAGGGCGAACTTGCTCACTGCCATATCAAATCACTTTACCGCTTGACTAACAAGCAAAATGCTGTCAGGCAAATAACGAAGCAGGAAGCTAGATGGCGGTATTTTCAGTGCTCTGATAGTGGTGATAATGTGGCATATAGTGATTTACTGCCCACTGGCGACCCAGAGCTACACCACGCTATCTCTGATGCGCAGAGGCAACCTATTGATATATATTCTTTTTTGCGGGAACACGAAGGGGATCCTGCAGTAGAGGTGACTGTTTTTTTTACTTCTCTCTTTTCGCTACTGATAATGGTAGTCTTTCATTCCGAAGCTGAAGGATCACTTCTTGTACCGTCTACTCAACCTCGATTTCGAAGCCGAGGACTATACCTTCACGGATGATCAACGCAACAGTGTGCGAATCCTGGATGGTCGTCTTTACTCCGTGGCAAGTATGGAGGTAAATTATACGACATACGACATACGTAGGGAGCAAGACCTAATCAATCCGCGTACTCACAACAACGTCATGGTGTTATCACGCGAAACGGAACCTGGCCACCATCCTTACTGGTATGCTCATGTGTTGAGGGTGTTTCACACTCACGTTCGTCATTGCGGACCAGAGTCACGGAACCTATCGGTACAACCCTTGGAAATCCTCTGGGTACGCTGGTATGGGATTGATCCTGATCACCTCTATGGGTCGACATCGGCACGGTTGCCGAAAGTTGGCTTTGTGCCAGACTCAGACTCTGCGGCTTTTGGTTTTCTAGATCTGTCCCTTGTTATTAGAGCGTGTCACCTTGTTCCTGCCTTCTCCGATGGACGTACGTCGAGTTTACTGCGAGCTGGTCCTTCGCTCGGCCGAATCTCAGGCGAAGTTGATGATTGGAGCGCATATTATGTGAATATGTAAGGAATTATTTATTGTCACCATGCGTAGCTGAGCCCACTAGCTTCGTCGACAGGGACATGTATATGAGACACAATGGGGCCGGTGTCGGACACTGTCACAACCTCTCCCCAATGAGCGAAGGTACCGATGGACTGGAGATTAGTAGTGATGACGATATGGAAGTTGATTCGGATGAGTCAGCTGACAACGTGCATGCTGAGATGGCAGAAGAAGGGGCAGAGTCTGACGAGGACCTGAAGAGCGATGATCCAGACAGCTCGGTGGACTCGGATGACGACTTGAATGATGGCTCAAGTGTTGGCGAAGACGATGAAGTAGTTGACATCAATACTTTATTTTAGACCGAGGAATATGCCCATCATGATGTAACCATTCGCTACACGCCGTGTGGGCATCTCCCATCATGTATCCATTCGCTGGCATTCAAATTCCCAAGCTCGGAAACCCTCAGACAGTTGGGCGTATACTTTGAGTCTCCGGTTAAATTTCCCTTGAGACGTGCCACTTGGAGACAGACATAACCCCCTACCATGCCTTCGAATCACAGGGCGAGAAAGGCTCGTCGAGAGCGATATCAAGCAGGTGCAGCCCCATATACCGGGCCTTACTCCTCAGGTGTCCAGAGGGCACGTTCTCCTCCGACTAGACGCCGCGATGGGAGCCTGAAAGATAGCCCCCCTTCTGAACCGCCACGGACCTTGTCACCTGGCTCACCATCTCACTCTGTTGTTGCGATGTCACCCAGTCCCCCACCCCACATCCCAAGTTCAAGTCCCCTCGCATTGCAGAACCCTAATAACTCACCGAGCCAGTTGACAACAATCAGACTCTCTACTCCCAGTGATGCTACCCTTGAGAGATGGATACGAGGGCCTTCGTTTCGCAAACTGCATGTACAGCTGCGTAACCTGGGTGCTGAACCCGGTGACGCCGAATACCTTGTGTGTATCCCTGGTTTATGTTGCCATATCGTGCAGGAAATTAATATGGATATACTCAGGTAAATACGCTACATCTTAACCCCGAGCTTGAATTGGATTGGACGCAAAGAGCTGGTGCGCTCGCTGCCACTGCTCTGGAAGCTGTGCGAGCGGAGCTGCAGGCCACGAGCAGGCAGCTAGAGAAGTCACAGATGGTGGTGGAGCTCGTTTCCCGTAGGATGACACATTTAAATTCCCAGTTAGAGGCTGCTCAGAAGGATAAGTTGATCATCGACCAGATGTATGAAATAGCGGCGGCACGGGTTCGGCATACCTGAATACTTTGAATATGTAGCGCTATGACTGAAAGCTTTGTTCTGAATATTGTAGTTGCATGTAGTATTGTCATTACTTATGCGCGTTAGTGGCCGAGAACTTTGAGTCATTTCATTGTGATAACGCGTACAAGTGTGATAACGCATACAGATGTGATAACGCGTACAAGTGTGATAACGCGTACAAGATACCATGGCTGCATGCCCATAATCGTGTGAAACCTCTTCCTTGAATAGTCTGAGATCCGATGGCACGAATCGTCTCATCTCTGAGACTTGTGATCTTGGCAAGTCGCTCCGAGTTAACTGCGGATTATCACATGAAAATGGGATTCGATGGGAGGTGCTCACCCGAACTAAGGTTTGAAGTCGCAACTTCACACCCATCCTGCTCGACCATGCTGCCGTGCGTGCGTGCGCGAGTTCCCGCTCCAGCGGCGCGCTTTGGCATTGCTTACTGTGGATTCTTGTTGAGCCGTCTACCACTCCTGAGGGTATTCATCGTACAAAGGGATAATATAGCAAGTCACTCACATTTCGGAGGTCATCTGCTTGTTCATTCAATGCCACTCATTTCCTACCTCTCGGATTTCCTCGCGGCGTTTTCGCACTCCAGCGTTAATTGATCTAGTTCGTTGTTCACCTTAATCCGCTCACTTTCCACGTCGGCCCGTTCGCTTTTTTGTTGGCTTAGTCACCTTTCGAATGTCTGAGCCTGTGGGGATTTGCTGGGGGTTAGACATCGCAATAGCATGGGACCGATGTCTTGGAAGCCTAAGGGCGGCAGAATTCGAGCACTTCTTCTGCAGCCACTCCCCGATGATGGCACCTCCAACGGTGTTACGATTCACCCCTATTCGTCTCTTTTCTTTCCTTTTTCCTCTGACTTAGCTAAGCCCTTTCACGGACTTATCTTTCTCTCTCCTCGCGATGACTCATCTCCTTCCATGACCTTCTACAACATTTCACTTGCTTCGTCATCGCCCTCTTTCCTCCACGTTCTATTACATTCTTCATCGTTCTATGCCTGCCCTTCAGTTGTTCTCACACCGGCCCTAAGTCCCCATCTTTAGTTTATAAGTCGCCGCACTGGTGCCCTTTAAGCCTTAACCTTGGTCTCCTCGTTCTACTCGCATACTCTTGTACTTCGGTACCTTCCCGCGAATACGAACCTTCTTTGACTCCTCGTCGCTCGTCTTTGAGTGGACGTCTCATTGAACCCTCGACCGCTCGTGTTGATTGAGCGTGTCCGTGAAACCTCGAACGTCCTTGTTGACAGGACGAACCCTTGAACCTCCGTCGTTCCTCTGTTGAACGGACGTGTCATCGACCCCTTGACGTGCCACCGCACACCCTACGAGGCTACGCCTATCGCTACCCGTGGTAGTCGTAACAAAAGACCAAGGTTATCCCATTGAACTGCTCTGTCATCGCACAGACCCTACCCCCGAACCCCTCGAACGTAAGACGAGGTGCCTCTTTGTGAGTGCCCCCTTACACCACAACCATTGAACATCGAAACACACCGACGAGCCCCTCCCATACGGGCTACCGAAGACGGTTTAACTACTCGCCGCCGTCTCTACCCTCTGACTTTGACACTGACGAGCCCTACGCTAGCGACTCTTCCGAAATCCATCGAAGAACCTCCGAACCCATTCACACGCGCACCATCCCCCATGTCCACCTCGAAACCCACTGAACTGTGCCTCGGCGCCCCTGAACCCTTTGACGGAGACTACGAGAAGGCTATCCCCTGGCTCAACACCGTCTCCATTTACCTCCTTGTAAACAAAGATGTGTACACCAATGACGCGAAACAAGTGGGCTTTGCCCTCTCTTTCATGACCAAAGGAGCCGCCCAGACGTGGGCCGCCACCTATCGCACCCAATGCCTCGACGCCACCCCTCCCTCACTCGGGACGTGGGAAGATTTTAAAACCAAGTTCAAGGAAGCCTTTGAGCACCACGACGTCATCGGAAAAGCCATCTATTGGCTCTCTACCACCCGCAT
>JBBPOF010000042.1:0-68437 GCA_038091315.1 Porphyrellus cyaneotinctus | reverse complement strand
CCTCCCCCGACTGTTGAACCTGAACCACCACCATCACTACCCCCGCCTCCCCCATCATCTTCACCTCCACAACCGCCAACACCAACACCACCTTGTTATGAACGTGCGCGATCATCCTCACCGCCACTTCCACCCACGTCACCACCCCGTGTCCCCTCGGTTCCACAATCCAGACAGCCATCTCCGCCGCCGCCTCCTTCAAATCTACCAGCCATTCCGTCAGAGCCCATCGCGTCGAGTTCGAAACCTCCCCGACCGCCATCTCCACCACCACCCCCGAAAACGTATTCCCTACCCCCTCCCCCGCCCTGGCCACCCACTCTCTCTGAATACCCACCCGGACGCAACTTCAAGATTATTTATGACCCTATTACAGATAAAGATCGCGATGGACGTGTGCGTGTACTCGTTGAGAAAATTCGCGCGGCAGACAAGGACGGGCCTGCATCGTTGGAACCACGGATCACTGGCAAGGGAAAAGGCAAGGAGACGATCACCCGGTATGACGGGGAGGTGATCGAGGGCGAGGTCGCACCCGTGCCCAGGGATCCTCGCAAGGGACCTGGGTTCAGGAGACGTCCAGGACGGGAAGCGTTTCACGAAGTGAAATACGAGGTGCGTCATTCATGGCCATGATGTGATATCGTGTTTTCTGACGTGCGAATACGCGTACAACAAAGTACGATCAACATTCGACGGGTCCACCACCGCCTATAGCCGTGCTCGTTACGAATATTTCGCCTCTGACACCGACGCAACATATACGACGGGCGTTTTCTGTGCATGGAAAGATCATGTCGTTTGAACCACAGATCGACATGGAGACTGGGATGGCGCTT
Source organism: Porphyrellus cyaneotinctus (assembly GCA_038091315.1). Taxonomy (NCBI): domain Eukaryota; kingdom Fungi; phylum Basidiomycota; class Agaricomycetes; order Boletales; family Boletaceae; genus Porphyrellus; species Porphyrellus cyaneotinctus. The sequence goes on along the minus strand of JBBPOF010000042.1, from coordinate 67,598 downwards.
GGGATCGTGTTTATCCGGTATCAAACGCACGACGAAGTAAAACTGTGTGTCGAACGTGCGCATGGGAAGAAGCTTGGCGTGGTGACGGGAGCCGGCGAGGGCGAAGAGCTCAAGGTGGTTTTCGACGGTGAGGGGTTGAAGTTGAAAGCCGTACTCAAGGAGTTGGACGAGCGGAAGAAGCGGGATCGAGAGGAAAAACGGAGAAAGGAACGAGAGGCCAAAGCTGCGCATGTTACTCCACATCCCCATTCGCAACCTGCAGCCTCGACGTCAACCCCGAACTCCACGCATACCCCTAATCCTTCGAATTCGACATGGCGACCAAGTCACCAACTCCCGCCGCGTCCTGCGCATGTCCAGAGCGGTCGGGCGTCGCCAACGGCGCAGGCGCGTCCGATGGCAAAAAAACCGCCTCCGCCACCTGTCTATACCAAAGTACGGATGAACAACTCAACGAGCAACCGGTATACCTCTCTTCACGATCTCACGTCCTCGTCCTCGACGCCAGTTCACCATCCCGGACGGTCGTCACATCATTCCCATGCGCCTGGTGATCGGACGCCGCGCTCGCGTTCGCCATCGCCGATCGCGCGTAAACCTGGTCATCCCAGCGCACGCCATGGCCTCGCTCGTTCTACTGCCTCACCAGCTACTCTTTCTGCGCTCTCCAAGAACGGCTACGATCACGTCCGTCTCGAGCTCAGCGGTGGCGCGATGCATTCCGTCCTTGAATCCGACGTCCTCGCCTTCTTCTCCGATTTCAAGGTGGACAACGTCCTCCGGGATCACGGCGCGTGGTACGTCACGTTTAAGACGCCCGATTCAGCAAGGCGAGCAGGGATGGTTCTCAATTCGGGTGGCCGTACGATCGCGCATCATTCGGTGACGGTGACGACGTGTCCGCCGCCTTCCAAGGACGCGGTGGCGGTGGCCATAGCGGCGCAGGACGAGCCTGCGGGGGGCGCGAAGAAGGTTTGGACGCGAGAGGAGATGGTGCGGGATGCGCAACAGGCGATCTTGAAAGAGTTGAGGGCATTGTTGGAGAAGGATGTTACAGAGCGGGTCGTTGCGGCTGGGTTACGCAAGTTGGTGGTGGAGGAAAAGGCCAAGGCGCCGGCGCTGGCGAAAGGGAGGGAAGGAGCCAGTGTCGGTGTCAGTGGCATGGTTGATGGGGAGAGCAAGTTAGTGGAGAAAAGAGGATGGAAAGGGTTGTCGTTTAGGAAGCCAGGGAAGAGGGCGAGGGAGGAGGAGGTAAAGAGCGTGGTAGTGCCTGTGGTGGAAGAGGTGCAGACGGAAGAGGTGGAGCCCGAGCCACAACTTAAGCCGGAACCAGAGCCAGAGCCAGAGCCAGAGCCAGAACCAGAACGAGAAGCGGAACCCGAGCAGGAGCCTGAGCCCCTGGTGTCGCCACCGAGAAAGAAGCAGAAGAAAGAAATTATGACAAAGGAACGGAGCATCGAGGTCGAATCGGAGGTCGAGGTTGTTGTCGACATGACCACGGATGTCAGGAAGCGCGTTCTGTCAGAAGATGTTGAGGCGGAAGAGCCGGTCAAGAAGAAGGCGAAAAGGGACGTGGTGGAAGAGGAAGTGCCAGTCAAGAAGGCAGCGTCCAAGAAGAGGCCACCCAAGAAGAAACCGGCCAAGGATGTCGTCGAGCAAGTCATCCTCTCAGATACGTTGGCGTTCGTTCCGCCCACCACCACGACTATCGATGTCTCGAAATTGGAATCTATATCGCGATCGCTCTCTCCCATACCACAGGTACCACCGCCACCGATACGACCTCCGGATCCGTTGCAAGAAGGGGTTTGCGAAGACGACGAAGATCTCTACTATGCCCGGCTCGTTCTATCTGGAGAAACAAAGTCCTCACGTGCACCGACGCCTCCTCCAGACGCCGTTCCACCGTTCCGCAAGCACCTTACAGGGTCCGCGCGTACGGAAGGGTACTACAAGATCTCACACACCGAGAAATCAGCCTACGTTGCCCAGTACACGCTCCGTTCTACTAAAGTCGAGAACGCCGCTCCGACGGAAAAGCCGCCTGCGCAACATATCACATCTTCGCGATCCAATCGCGCGAATGCGCGACGGCGCGCGCAAGGATTGGAAGAGATCAACCAGGTCCAGCGGGCTGTCGCGTTGTCCAAGGGCGAGACCGGTGCGGCGGAACTGTCGATCAAGTTCAACCAGCTACAGACTCGGAAGAAACACCTCCGTTTCGCACGATCGCCCATTCACGATTGGGGGTTATACGCCATGGAACGCATTGCGCGGGGCGAGATGGTCATCGAGTACGTGGGGGAGATCATTCGCGCACAAGTCGCAGACAAGCGCGAAAAGGTGTACGAGCGCCAGGGTATCGGGAGTAGTTACCTCTTCCGGATCGATGAGGACCTGGTAGTGGATGCGACGAAGAAGGGAAATCTCGGGTGCGTGCTTTGTGTAAAGTGTATTGACTTGCGGAACCTATTTAGCGCTGAAACAGGCGGCTGATCAATCACTCGTGTGATCCCAATTGCACGGCCAAGATTATCACCATCAGTGGGGAGAAGAAGATTGTCATTTATGCCAAGCAGGACATTGAGCTTGGTGACGAGATTACGTATGGTCCGTCGTCCCTTTTTTTCGTGTTTGACTTCTTGTTGGCTGACATGTGCCGTCGCAGACTATCACTTTCCCATCGAGCAAGATAAAATCCCGTGTTTATGCGGTTCTACCAGGTGTCGTGGCTATCTTAACTAGACCACCGTGGCGCTCGCGCGCGTCCCTGTATCCTTGTTTATTTCCCGCTCTTTTCGGCCATCACGTCGGATGCAACGCATACCCAACACCTCATACATCCACTCAACTGCGCTATGTATCATCGAGATTATTGCATGGTTTTCGAATCTCTGCTTACGATGTTTTTATAACTTTTTCCTTTCATCTTTTGATGTGTTTTTTTGCACTGCATCACCGGTAATCCATACTGACCATCATCATCACTGTCGTTTGATGCCGAATCGTGTTTCTGTCTGCTTCATGTGATCACATGAGCCAGTCATCTCGAAGATTGGTGTTGAGATCAAGTTTCGAAAAGACTGTGCCAGTGACACCAGTTTTGCAGGCTGGCATGTGGCAGGTCCCAATAGTTGGTGAATACCACACAAGTCCTCCACTACTTGTGCCGCGCAACATGGGCACCAAGACTGCGATGGTTCTCCTGGGGGTGGCGTTCAAACGACTTGCAAGCAAACTCAACTCGGACTGCATAACCTTCAATACACCTTGTGCACAGCGTCTGTTTCAACTGTTTGTGAAAGATCTTGGCCAACCTGGAACGTAAAGGGTGAGGTCGCGGTGCCCTTTCTCCAGTACCTGCCTTATGTCTTCTCGCTCTTTTGAACATCAAAAGGCATTCGTTATGCACTTCCATTCCGCCCTCCTTCCTAGTTTCTTGTCCGCTGCAACTCTGGGTCATCCCCATGCCCAGCTTAGGCCCCTTGCGCGTGCAAAGCTAGTTACCGATGATAGCCCCAAGATCGGTGCTATCATAGGCAGGAACAACATATGTCTTCAATCTCGTGGACCGTATTCTGCTTGATCTCATCGTGTCTTGTATTGACAGTGAACATTCGCGTCCATTAGTTCCCATGTCGTCCTTCCCAAGTTGTCGGGTGAATCTGGTTCGGGTGCTATTATCTCGGTCAGGCTTGACGGTAAAAAGTGCCGCGCTATCAACCTCCAGACTGGGATCATTCTCTCTGTCAATCAAAATGGGTCCACCTCTTTCCAGCGTAAGTAGACGTTGAGCGATGCATCCACGGTCTGTGTCACTCATCTTTCATTCGTGCGGCTTTTCCCCGGTGGTACCCCACAACAGAACGCATATGATTCTATCACACTCACTACTGAAGATGCCATCAATTTGTCTATCACTGCGTCGTCTGCGACGATAGCCACAATCACGATCCAGAATGGTAACGGCGACTCCACCGTCTGTGGAGCTCTGTTTGCAAGACGTTCAGTGGGTCCTGGAGACGTGCGAAGACAGTCCTTGTCAACCCTGGCGAATTGACCTTTCAACATGCCAAGGCCACCGGTACGGGCGGTCAAAGCTACGCGCCTGAAATTAATCCCACCGTCGTCGACACCGTGCAGGACGGTAAACCCGTGACTTCTACACGGGTCGAGGTGTCTTTCATCACCATTGACTACATGTAGGTTTGGGAACGTGAGAGGAAGGTGGTTGCTGTTTTTCTTTTTTCTTTTTCGGGCCACGGGGGGAAAGCTACATAGGACAGTAAATGGGGGTGTACTGCGTCCGCCTCGTGTTGTTACCGTCGTGCTTGAACGCCTTGTCTACATATGCTGTGCTTGTCTTCTTCGTGATTGTCTGCGAGCTTTGTATCCACAGCACAGTATGTCTGAGTTCCTATGAGTGTTTTCCGCGTGGGTCACCTTGCTGTTTAGAGTATCCTGTTACGGTCGTGATTTAGAATGTATCTGATGGTTCGGACGGATGACAGGAGTAGGCCGATTGATCTCGATCAGAGCAACGTACCACAGGCTCACACGACCAAACAAGCCCGAACGCTCGTCCCCCGTCATGGTGCTCCACCACGCCCATCCATCACCCACACCGTGCTTCAACGAGCTCGACCACTTATCCATCGCCGTCACCAACAACTTGAAGTCCGAGCCGTCACGTCCAAAGAGGTCCCATTGCATGTCCGCCATCAATACCATGTTTGAGCAACTCTAGTTACTTTACGTTATTTCCGGTGCGGCTTTGGACCTAGTGTCGCCGGCATTTCAACCACTGTCATGCCTCGAAATTCACTGACGTCTAATTGGTTGTCCAGTTTTCACTTTGTCACGCATCACATGGGCTAATAAATCCATCAAAATGGTACAGTGATCATTACGTGGAAGGGAGAGCTGACGTTATTAACAGAAACTCGACTGCAATAGAAGTTTACTTGTGGGTGGTGTTCAAATGGCCTTGCAAGCAGACCTCAATTCGGATTGCATGACGTTCGAGGCAACACCCTGCTTGTAAAGTGATTTGCTTTCATGCACTGCCTGGTACTAGTAGTACTAGTAAGTTACTGGATCCTTTCACAGCACGGACTTTCTGAACTGAGACACTTAAAACTCGAAGTGTGTTCGCTTGCTCACTTGCTTGTTTCATAGAACGATGCGTGCAGCAGTGATCCGTTTGACAGGCAAATTTGTTCTCCTTTACCGCCAATGTCCTTTGCAAAGCCCATCGGCATCACAACGAGGCAAGACTCGGGGTTCTCGAAGCCATCCAACGTGTGTACGATGCACCAGTGGCAGCACCACCACTGAAATGAAGGTGCAAGCCCCAAAAAACAATTAGCATGATCCATCAAATTAATTACGAAGATTCCGTCTTTCGGAGTTCGAGAACCTATGAGCTATAGACCGCCAGTATGCCGTACGCTTGCCTTTAATACGAAGTTTGAGCGGTAAGTAGAACATATAAGAGCTCGCGAGGAACGTCTTTTTGACCCAAGCTTCTGTGCTCATTGTTTCGAGGATCGTTGCTGTCCTACCTTCACCATGTTCTTCAACGTTGCTCTTTCCTTGTTTCTTGTCCCTGTTACTTTGGCTATTCCCTCTACATCATGGCCACGCGTCGTCCGCCGCCATGAGGGTCGCCAGTTCCTGGTTAATAACCGTCTTGAGCAGGTTTTAGGTGCTCTTCCTGACACAGAATACAGCACTAATTGGGCTGGTGCTATCTGGTCTCAGAATAATGTGTGTATCGCCGTCCCTGGGCTATTTGTCACCACTTTCATCTCGTCTGCTTCCCGTTTTATCAGGGAACTTTCAAGTCCATTACTGGGACGTTTAGAGTCCCTACCCCTTCGGGCTCGACCGGGGCTTCTGCCTCTGCCTGGGTTGGCATCGACGGTTCCTCTTGTCGAAGTGCTATTCTCCAGACCGGTGTCGACTTTACAGTTTCTTCCAATGGTCCCACATATGATGGTAAGCTTATACTTGACTGCACATTCACGATCTGTCTCACTGTCTCACTGGCCCTCTATTAACAAACAGCCTGGTACGAGTTTTATCCTGCTCTCGCCAGCGATTTCTCGGGTATCACTATCTCCGCTGGAAATGAAATCAGACTCACTGTCAATGCCTCTTCCCCGTCATCCGGCACCGTAATGATTGAGAATTTGACCAACAACCAGACGGTGTCTCAGGCTCTCACTTCTGGCGTTCCCCTCTGCGGTCAGGACGCAGACTGGATCATTGAAGACTACTCACTAAACTTCCAACTTGTTCCTCTTGCCAACTTTGGCACGGTTACCTTTACGGACGCTGAGGCCACTGGCACTGGGACTTATACCCCGTCCGGCGCTACCATCTCCAACATCGAGCAGAACAACAATGTTTTGACCGCTGTCTCGATCGACGGATCTTCCGTCACCATTCAGTACGTGTAACATGGGGAATCGACATGACTTATTGAGAGAAAGGACCGTTTGTTGCTTGTTGGGACATCGGATTCTCTAGCTCGCTCTGGACCCTGTTATACAATCCTCAGTATCTCAATGTATTCAAGTCGCTCACTGTGTACGACTCGCGTGCAGTCCTGCATTTGGACCAAATTTGTGCTCTTCCTTGAACTCGAGTACCTGACTAGCGCTGCTACAAGACCATGAGGTCAAAGTGAGGCGCACTTCGCATCCTCAAGCCACTTTCCCCACCACACCTTGGACATACCTTCAAGATTTCCGTACTGAACCCTTTCATCCACATCATAATGGCGTGACCGATAAGGGTGTCTCGTTAGGTCGCGCCTCCGTGCATCTTTTTACCACCCGCGTTCCCAACTGATGACCTGATGACTGGGCAAATACTGTAATTCGGCGCTGGAGCTAAATCAGTATACATTCATTCATTCGACTTCTTTTTTCCCATTGGCGTTACATCGGATAATAATCCTAATTAGATTCATTGCAAACGTTCTCGAAATTCGGCACAACATTGCTGACGTTACTAGTAGTACGTGTCCACTCTTTCTTCCTTCTGGACGTTCGAATTCCAGTTATGCATATGATGGTGGCATCTTGACGCGTGCAAATGTCCGCGCCTTAGACTCAACACACGCGACTCGAATATCATCGGTTCGCGTTTTTCAAGCCCTCTACTTATGTTATCGTCTGCACTGCGCAGCGCCACGCCCACAATCCACCGACGACCGCTACCGTGACTCCATACTTTCGTTATGGCTCCTGTCTGAGGTCATCGCATGGCCCTTGAAGTTGTGGCCAACGGCCCAAATGCATTCTACTTTCTCTCGTCGGCTACAAAATAATCTTGATGTTCGGAATCGATAGCCACACACAAGAGCCTGACTTGTCTGCCTCCTTGATTTCTCAGGTTCCCAACTGTGCAGAAGCCATCTATTGGTTGTTATTTATGTAATCTTCCCAACTCGAACGTTTCATAACCATCACTCCAGGCCCAGAGACAATACTTGTTTCTATGATGTATGCTATGTCACCATTCAAGTTCGCTCGAATGCAGTTATCATGATTGATCCAAGTGTTGGGAGTTGGGGTGTCAGACTTGATCATTAAAGCAAACTTGGTATGCAGCATGCTCGTCTGTATACGGACGCTGGGAGGCAAGTAGACGCTGGCGGGCGTCTGAGTGCACGAAATGTGATACGTGACAAGTCACGCTCGCCACAGACGCGTTCTTCTGCCAACTTCAAGACGAAGCATCATCATCATCATAGTTTCATCTCTCTCTTTATCTTTCCGCGATCGGGTCTACATTCCGCAATGCATTGCAACTCTGTGCAGGACAGGGACATCAAACATGACGGTCGCGACCTCCCTCTCAATCCCCCTATTGTCGTACCTTCCTCGTGACCACTAGCTTTCACACTGGCGGGTGCTTCTCATAGTTCTTTTGGGACAAAAAAGGAACGTGATTTCATCCGCTACCACGATTGTCGGTCGACAGGAGAAGGTTGACCTTGGAGGAGACGCGCAGTACCCGAGCAACGCACATAGGTATCCTAGTGTTTCCTGGTGACACGGGAGGAGCTTTGTGTCTCTATGCCGCCGGACAAAGACTAAGCTATGAGGGAAAGGTAGGCATAGTTTTAAACACTTGTCCTCCCAGAATCTGGGCCGAGTCAGCTTATCTGAGTGCGCTGGTTCAGACTATCGCGGTTATCAGTCTGTTGACCGCAAGAAGAGGTTTGACATTACTGATAACGATAAGGAGACTGCGGCCATGGGTGCTCACCACGTCTCTATGTGAAAATACTCATCTAACGGTGCTTTTAGATATTCGTTACGGGTCTGGTACAGCGAATAACCCCTTTTCGTGGCTAAGGTAAGTACCCTATACGCACGTGACGAATCAAGATTGGTGAGTCTCCCTTGGTCTCGTTTTTCATCAGTGAGTGCTCTACATACATAATCATCGCGAAAATATGCACAATGTGATCCCAACCGCCTCTTTGCAAACGTAGAACAGTCACTTATGGACCACCATGGCCAGAACGTTTCGAGTGATTGACTTGACATCTATGGTGTTGACACGTTATCGCGACCATCATGTGCCTACCCACTTGGCCGGGTTGGCTCATCATGGCATCAAAAGACGACGGCGTTCCGCTGGCCTCCGTCATCACACCACAGGGACCGTCCCAATCTGCCTCCCACATTCGGATCTATACATGACACTATTGAACCGTTTTTTCGCATCATTGGCCACGGGTGTTCCACAAGCGATGAGGTCGTGTCATATGATGTGTGGATTGTGGATCCAGAAGTCAGGATTATCAGGGCTGATGCGACAACGAGCGCGGCAAGAGATAACGGAACTTGCAGACCAAAGCACTTACGTCTATCGGAAGCCACGGCGACCTTGTCACAACACCTCGTGAACATAGATGAGAGTACGTATGATCCATTGAATTCAGATAGATGAAGTAATTTAGCAGAAGTCTCGCAAAAAATTTGGCGGCAGCTGACATCGGGTTATAGACTTCAAGCTCGAAATGGCCCAAATCCAGTTGCACGATGTCAGGTTACCGGGGAGCGGACACGACGAATGGAAGATCCGGAGGCCGTGCCGTGTCTGTGTATGCGTGGCCACACTTCAAAGTTTCCGATCGTGGGGGTGTCAACGTGGCATCCACAAGTCTGCCTGCAGGAAAATATCGGGGTGATGACAACGCACACTCAGGGACAGGAGAGCGTCTGTGGGCGTTTTACGGGCACGAGGAGGTACAGCACGGAGAGTGAACACGTGCACGAAAGCCACCTTTGCCAACTTCATGATCTCGGACCATACTCTGACCGGTCGGGAGCCCAGACGAGTCCATGCGTGGAGTGCACGTTTCTACACTGTCGTTCTTTGCGGAGTCCTGGGGTGCGATCTAGTGAGTCCAGGCTATTTATAAGATACCGATAAGAGACACGCTCGGGCCTCCGTCGTGGAATGGCCCAGGATTCAACGGGAATCAAATAGCAAGGTCGATTCAAAAAATGTCGCCTCAACATGAGTTTGAGGTGCACTGAACCTTGAGTTAACGTTAACCGAATTCAGCACAGTGCTACCGTCTCGAACGGAACCTAACATTAATTACATACTTGGCCATCGCCACAAGATGGAGATGGGAAGACACACGGCAGAAGACGGCAAGTGGTAATGTGGTGTACACTGTGTACCTGAAGTATATACCCCTCTCGTCAGAACCACCGGAGCTCTGCTACATTTTGCGCAGATCAACAAGACCTTCCATTTCGAAGGGCCTTCTTACAAGACTCGGACATGCGTATCAATCATATCAGAGAATACAACCAGCAATAAGCGGGCCTCGTGCCGCATCCATTCGGGATTATTTGTGTCATTGTGCGTACCGGACAACCTTGTCTAGGTTTTTGGCCACAGCCGGGAGAGTCCCAAGAGGGTAGCTAAGGCAGAACAAGGCCCGGATCAGGGACGTCGTGATGACTAGATCAGACGTTCGTGTGTGTGGCAGGGATTAGAGTTTATCTTTACGACGCGAGGCTGGTGAGTTGCCTAAACGGTCGTCAACAAACGATTGACCAAATTCGCAAGAAAGCAAGTCCCTGGTCGGCCCATGGATTGAACATATCTTTATTCTACAAATGGCGCTTTGATGAGTATAAGAACTTTCTCAGTCGTCGGTAACACCTCAGATTCACAGCCTGCTTCAAACAAAACACCCTCCATTAGATCATTACCTCTCCTCATAATGTTCCAGCTTCGCCCTGCCCACCCCATTCAGACAAAAGCCTTCTGGGACTCTGAAGACGCGACTTCTGCATCTGCCATGTACTCTGCTCAACACTCGTATCCCACCAACGTTCAGCTTCCTCGCACTCTTCAGCGTCCACCCTACGCCGACATACCCACCCAGAACATCACAGCAGTCGCTCCCGAACTGGTTGGCGTCGCTATCGAATATGTTCGCCGTGGGTTGCGCGTCCAAGCCAACCAGTGAGTACCTTACGTCCATCCGTGACTCTCGTTGCTTACAATACCACAGGATGATGGGTGGCATATCAGCGCTCTTGCCCTCCCATTTGCCTTCTTCTATGCCACGCTCGCAGCTCCAACAAACGCGATCCCTCACCATTCCCATCCGCGCAACTTCTCATGCAGCGTCTTTTCCCACTCATGTCCTAGCTCTCTCCAAATCATCCTCCCAGGACTCTTCGGCACTTCTTGTTCCCACCCACGCAATCGTCCTGGCTTCCCAATGCGCATCCCTTCCCCGTTTACCCCCTTCTACCGCGTCCGGACATCCCAACAGTGTCACTCTCCCCATCCTCCCGCTCTCGGTGCCTTCGCCTGCGGCCTTTGCGGCATTGCACACGTTCTTGTATAGGCACTCCGTCACTCAATTGCTTTCCACGCTCATACCGGCGATCCCCTCCACCTTCCTTTCAACCCTGACGTCCTCTCAAGCCGTGAGGGGCACACTTTCTTCCGGCCCCGCATTGCACAAGCTTTCGGCCCATCTCCTCTCCTCTGCACCTGGTATGGGTGCACTTACCAACGTCGCACAAAATATCGCCGCTGTCTGGCGCAACGCGGTCGCTCTCGGGATTCACGATCCCGAACTGTGGGACTGTCTCGATCTCGCATGGGAAATCGTACTGGGTGCGATGAATCTCGGTGCTGGCGCACACTAAAACGTGACGCGCTGACGCGACGACTCGGAACTCCTCAATCTTACTAAAATGGACTCATCTATCAAAATCTCGCCGTCATCTTCTCGAGGAATTTCCCACCATCATCTCCTTCTCATCTGCACGATTATTACACTCATCTAACAATGGCTTCGGAACCCTGTATCCCTTAACGCTTTTTCGGTCTTCTCAGATTATCGCTGTATGATTGTTTCTCTCTCGGATACCCTCTAGTCTACCTCGAGATAATAGCTCAGAAACATGTATCTATTATCGCATGAACAACCTCTTCACTATCTCATCGATTGTCTGATCAGCACAAGTCAATATTCCCAGCTGGGCGTCTGCCTTCAAGTTCAGATCGTTACGTACCTGCGTATCATTATGTAACAAAGCAAATGGTCAACGTCGTCCCTTGTTCGTTGACATATCGACCATGTCAGAAATCTTTTTTCAGAACATGACTCATCGGATAAAAAGTTTATTTTTAACGTCATTTCTTGCGCATTCCTCCAAAGCCATTCGGGAGTCTTTGTGGTGCTGAAGCCCTCCCATTTCACATGGCCTTCGTTGACTCTGAAGTCCTTCATGTTTCCTCACCGAAATGTTCAGTCTGTGTGACTGAACCTACGTCAATCGAGGAAGCGATTGTAACCGAGTCGCTGGCGAAAGAGTGGTGTGATCGGAAACTGGACACGTTCCAGACGGTCCCAGAACAAAAACCTATCAAGGAGGGTGCTCCTCAATTTTGACCTTGAATACAGGCCTCATGGACCAGACCTCACCCTTGAGGCGTTACCAGTATGTGGAACCCCGAGTCATCGAGCATCGGGCACGAATGATTGTACATACGAGTGTGGTGTGAGCTGTCGTGGTGTCCCTATAAAATCCCACGTCATGGAAACAAGCATTTAGCGACGTCAGAACCTAGTGACTAGGTGGACTTGGCATTAGAATAGAGGCCATATTCGCCACTTCTTGCATTGATCCTAAGAAGAGAGTTTGTCCTTTGGTATTCGGTGCTTGCACCCGCCACGAGGAGTGGACTGGGCCGCCTTCCGCTACAATTGATGCGATGAAAGCTTCCGAGCTCGGCCGTTGCCAATGCCTCAGGCAATTCTGTTGGCTCCAAGCATTCATGTCGTTCATCCAGGCGATGCATGAAGTCCCATACGAATATGTTGCAATTGAGTTATTGAGAACTGAGTCTCTAATTGCAAGGGGGAATGTTCAAACTGCGCAGGATAAAGGTATGGTTAATCGAAAGAATTTACAGTGGCAGTGCGTGTAAATGTAAATGGGGCACTGCCACCCTCGGCAATCGAGCGAGCGAGCTCGCGCTGCGCGAAGGACGGTCCAAACGGGACTGCTCCGCTGCAAAGGGGTGGGGCGTGCATCAGCACGCAGAAAGAAAAAAAGTCACAAGGTCCGTGACGTGCATGGTGTGGCCAGCGTCGAGCGGACGACCACGGCATCGGCCCGCGCCCGCGGGCCGGAGAAATCTGTAAATTTTCCGGCGTATTGTACTTTACCCGCCAAAATGCCACTTTACGACCACTTTACAGCCATCGTTCGGTCTTTCACAACGGAATCCGGCGTTTTTCAGGCCTCGGCAAGCGCGCGAGTGTAGATCGCGCATGTATCTATCCGTCCGTAGCGTAGCGTCACATCCCCGGACGACGAACTGCCTCGTCGTGCCCGACCCACTCAGCCCCCACTCAGGGGGGCCCCCGCTTTCGGACCGGCCAATCCCGCGCTGCACTGCTTTGTAAATTTCCCGAGATAAGTGTGTTTTCCGGAGCGAGGATGGCGTTCGGGTAAGAGTTGAAATGATGCAGCGACGACCAACCACTGACGTCGACACTAACCTTGTTGACGTCCAAATTGAACGTGTTACACGATTTACAGGATGAACGAAGTCGCACTGCAAATACAGGCGCCCATTCTACAAGTTATAAAGTTGCTGTAGGGCGCCAACGACATCCTTATCCCACCAGCCTTTCTACCCCGACGATCGCTCTACCATGGATTCGGAATCTCGACCAGCATGTCCTGCGGCCGAGTTCGACGTTCGGGCGAGGATTGATCAGTTTTCATCATTGTTGTCGAGAACCATCATCTGCTTCTACCAGTTCCTGGCTTCCGATAGCGACTCGGAGGGTCCTCGAAGAAGACTGCTCGACGAATACATCACCGTGGGTGGTGCAGCGAACAGCACCAAGATTCTTCTCGATTCCAGCGACGAGCGCAAAGCTGAGGGCTACCTAGAACGTCGCAAGAAGATAGAGAGTCTATGGGTACAGGAAGGACCTCTCGCGCAATTTGCCTCACGCATGGAAAGTACATATAATATCATGTCGAATGCTATCCAGGAGCATAAGAAGGTTGCTACGCCTACTCGGAGGAGAGGCCTATTCCCACTTTCATTGGAGATGTTGAGTGAGGAGATTCGTCTCATTCAACTGTACAAGAAAGAGACTGCAGACGCGCTGTACGACGACTTTTACAGATCGTGAGTTTCTCTTCTACTGTATTCCGAACTCTGTCAAACGCGTCGTGTTCCAGCCACAGAAAGTTGGAGCCTAAAAGTCAGTTTCAATGTCGCCTGTAGTGCTGGTCTGATGGACGTGTGGATTCAGTTCAACTGGTGGTGGACATCATCGAATGGCTAGGCTTCATCGATGTGACTGATAAGCAAGAGTTCATGTCGCGGGAAAGGCACGAAGGAACGTGCAAATGGATTTTCAGCCCGGATGTTTGTAAGCGCTACCATGAGTGGTGGTCCGCCAGGGAAGGATTCCTTTGGATTCGAGGTAAAGGTATGAGGTGTTTCTTTGCTGGATTATGATCCAGTCTCTCATGATGATGCAGCTGCTTCTGGCAAGTCTGTCATTCTGTAAGTCAATCCTGCATTTCCCCGCGACAAATCTGATGTTTCTCAGTGCCGCGATAGTCGATCAAATATTCAAGGAATTATGGCAGAAGATCGAGGAACAAGAGAAGCGGGATTGGCGCAAACGAGAATATGACGAACCACCATACATTCTCCCAGAATTCTTTCCAGCCTTTTACTTCTTCGATTCCCGCGACACGCGTTCCTTGAAGACTTCTACCTTCCTCAAGTCCCTCTTCGTTCAGTTCCTGCATGTTCCTGAGCCAGACCTCGCAGTGACATTCCCTGATCTTACCAAGCGATTTTCGGATGGTTTACCCCCGCCCACCGAGCCGCAGATCTTCCAAGAGCTCGTTTTGCATGCCATGCGGTTACACGAGAAGAAAGCTGTCTTCGTCGACGATCTCAACGAATGTGACGATGTTCCGGCGGTTATGGCTTTTCTCGAGAGGGCCATGCAGGAGACGAATGTTCGAGTTCTGGTTGCGAGCAGGCCGGATCTAGTCAGCTTCGCCAAATATCATGATCGACCCACTATCAATCTGGAAGATTATATAGGGTATACAAACTCAGACATGCGGGAATGGTTGATGAAGCGGATGATGGATCACGATCGGCTCCAGGCAATTCCGGAGCATAAAAAGAACGAGGTACTGGATGCCGTGACTAAATGCAGTGAAGGATCGCAAGTATTGCTTCTCTTGCAAAAAGCATCTGCGAACTGCTCACCACGCCCATTAGCTTCTGGCACGCTCAGTGCATTGTTGATTCTCTGGAAGTTTGCCAGTCGGTTGCGCAGGTAAACAGCATGATTCGCGAAGCTCCAACAAATCTCGAGACTATCCACTACAACCTCCTTCGCAGGGTGAACGAAAGGAGTGAAGATGTCCAGCTGATCGTCTCGATGGCGATACGATGGCTAGGAGGTGCTCTCCGCCCATTGTCACTTTCTCAGATCATCGAAGCCGTTCAGATCGAACTGGGGCATACCCCACCGCTTCGTTTGAACGATGATTTGACCGTCGTGACCCCAGAAGATATGTTGATTCTCTGCGGAAATCTCGTCAAGATCGATGACCGCACTACAAGACTCGGCCTCGGCCATCCGACCGTGCGGGTATGGACATCAATTGAGGTTTTATTTTAAGAGATACGGCCTCATGCATTTGTCTGATAGACTTTCCTCACCCAACCGCCTCCTGAAGACGAGAAATTCGCGAGGTACTTCTTCGATCCGCATACCATACACAGGGATCTAGCCCTACGATCGATCACTTACATCATGGCAGACGATATCGAAAAGGCAATTGCCAAGTCGTACAAACAAGCGTTCATGTTTGATATTTCCAGACGTTACTCCATCATCGATCGATGTCCCATGTTGACGTACGTCTTCGAGGGCGGGTTCGAGCATCTTCGCTACTACACCCAGGAAGACGATGATGCCATCGACTTGTTGGTACTTCTACAGAACCACATTTCTGAGAAACCGGACAAGTTCCGTGAGGTTCTGCAAGCGCTGCAAGACCGTGCCGAGGATATGCCCTATCAATGGATCGTCGAAGAGAAGGAGCTGGTTCTTGGTATCCTCGTCCGGTTTGGGCCTCCGTGGATGCTCAAGCGCTATTTGCTTCGGCGCCGAGACCTCGCTGAGAGTGAAGAAAAGGACAAGCTGGCGGAGCGGGCAGAGAAAATTGGCAGGTTTGACCTGCGGGATATGTTGGTTGAGCTCGAGTTACCGGAACTGATGGAGGAGATGGAGGAGGTGTCGGAAGGTCCGGAACAAGTTCTTGCGGGGGAGACGGTACAGGAGATCCACAAGGTGTGGTGATAGCTGAGGAGCAATGATGCCATGTACTTTTCCATCTCGTCGCTTTTGTTTGATTAGTACTTGTAGCCGTTATCGTGGAATATGTACCAAATGTTAATGTGTTACCGCCTAACTTTGAAAGGGCATCACACGTCTTCTCCTTCTAGGACCTTCAGTGGATCTTCCAGAACTCTCAATGTTCAGCGGATCCCCATATTTCGAGCTCCAAACTACAACTTATGGAGGGCGTTCCTTATTCGCGATCTCCGATATTGCGCCTGGGACACGGATACATTCGTGCAACGAACCGTTTGCCTACGTTATCTTCAGGGACTACCGAAAAGAAGTCTGCGCCCACTGTTTCGCATATTCTGCGAGCGATTATGCGCCATGTGCCGTCGGGTCTTCTCGCACCTGGAGCATCAAGTGGAGTCGAGCGGGTGCAGCGACGGCTTGGTTGTGTAGCGAGAGCTGCAAAGATAGCTGTGAACATGACGAGGCATCTACCTTGTTGATGGAGGTGGATGCTCTCCTGATCAAGGGGCAAGCTGCGACCCGAAAACGATTCAAATCGCCGGAGGAGGAAATCAGGGTTAAATCCATGCTTCCCTCTTTCGAATCTACAGACAGGCCGATCACCCACAAAGTCATTGATACGGCCTGGGAGACTGCAGAGGTGCTCGTCGCTTCCAAAGCACACCTTCCTCTTTATTGCTCGACTCTCCAAATAGAGGATATGGAACTCGAGATCGCACGTTCGCTTGCGGCTGCTATCGTGCGCCGATACAGCGATGAACGACTCTCCCCGTCCAATCCAACATCAAAAATGACCTGGACGCAGTTGCTCAATCTCCAGACGAACGAACTTTGCAATATCCAGAGGCGACCGTACATGCTCACTGCTTACCTGCGCATCTATGTCTTCCTTTCAAATGCACTTCCGAAATATCTACGGAAATACATATCCACCATCCGTGAGGTGCTCGCCCGGGACACTGGGAACGCCTTCGGGATATGGGATGGTGACCGGAGAGACGAGATGATGGGATGGGGCATATGGATCAGTGCAAGTTATTTTAATCACAGTGCGTCTGCTGCTCTGCAATCGGATACAAGGGTGACAGTGATGACCTTAGGTTGCATGCCAAACGTTCAGAAGAGACGAGTGGGAAAGGCTCTTCATTTCGAGGCTACTCGAACAATTCGGGCTGGGGAGGAACTCTGCATCAGTTACATTGATATGGATTCCTCGGTGGATCAAAGGCGACGGGAACTGGAAGAAAGTTGGTTCTTCACCTGCCGCTGTGTTCGTTGTGAAGAAGAAAGAACTCGGTAATTAGCCAGCGAGCCTTGACCTGCATGTTTTATGAAAGGACACGTTTGCGTTGTGTCAATGGCATGTTGGGAGACCAGTCCGAAACGGGGTGCAGTGCCAACCCACGTTCGATTGCACAGCCGCATCACATCCACCGCTCGAGGCTCATTTCTTCTCCTCACCACGACCTCCATGGCGGTGATTCTCGAGGACCAACAGCGCTATGCGAATGGGAAGGGGAAGGGGAAATCAGAGCCGCGCGAAGCTACGGAAGTCACACCACTTCTCGAAGCCGGGTCCAGCCAGGTCAGCACAGACGGCGACGAACTCGATGTCGAGAACAACGCCGGAGCACGGTATCGACTCTGGAAGAGACTTTTATTCGTCTTCTTTTTCGCTCTTTTCGTCTCTTTGATCGTCTCCCTTGCGCTGGCGCTCCTATACACCTTTGCGACCCGCCTTCTCTATCTCTCACCAGATGACGTACTCGCTAAAGGTATAACCCTCCAAGGCCCGGACAAAGTAGATGTTATCAATGCCACAGATGGAGGACTTTGGATAATGCTAGACGCCAGAGTCGGTGTTGACGCCGGGTCGATCATTGGCGTAAACACCAATAACGACCAAGGAACGCTGAGCGACTTGTGGAAGTCCATGGGCCGCCTAGGCATTCGCATCCTCGGGACCGTATCAGTCAACGTCGCTACGGTATATGTGCATTCGGACCGCGCTTTGCTCGCAACCGTCTCAGCCCAGCCGGTGCAGCTGCCCATCACTAGTAATCCACCCCATGATCCATCCTGGCTGACACCGGTATCTATACCTGTCTTCGTACGCCCAACGGACAATTCCTCGGACTTCATCCATTTCGTTGAGGATTCATGGCGCCATGCGGCTGCGTCACTCCAGGTGTCTGTTCCTGAAGTCGTGGTATGGGGTGGTAGTACTGGCGGCAAAGGATGGCGGAGTGTGCTCGCCAAAAAATTCCACAATGTCGAAACCCGACTATCGTTGCCTGGTCAGTGTTTATCTTTCGCCTTTGCTTGAAAATCTAATCGCAGGCTTTTTCAGTCCCTCCTATTCCAGGCTTACCTGAGCCAGGCGAAGACAACCCCTTGCCATCATTTTCTCAGCTTATTTCGGTCGAGTCATTCGATATCTCGTCAACGGACAAGGAAATTCAATTGAACGCTCGTGCTTCTGTCATAGACCCTGCACCACCTGGCTTTGAGATGGCTGTCCCTGCATTGCCTTTTATCGTATCGCTCCCAACTGGAAATCAGGATACCTATATACCCATCGCTTCTGCTGAAACACAACCATTCTCTCTCACACATCCTAATATTACGCTATTTATCTCGGGCAAGGTTCTTCCGCTCCCATCTACCGCTATCGAAGCAGTGTCGTCATTCGCCTCTCGCTATCTGTCTCTCCAACGGAATCCGATATCTATCAGTTCCCCATTACTCCCGTCTCTCGTCGTCAACACCGAATTTCCCTCACCAGCCACAAAACCCAGGGTTCTGCGCGATGTGACGATTCGCAATATGAAAGTCAAACCTTATGGGACTGAATTGTTAGCGACCGGAGAGGTGTTTGGTTTGATCGTGCTCCCGAAAGGCATGAACTTCCAGATGAGCGTCAAGCGAATCATACCTGATATCCTGGTGTACGATGGAGACATAGACGACGCGCTTCCCCCTCTCGGTCCTCTTGGAAACGTTCCCAGTCGCCTCCCGCAGCCTTTTCCTCCCCATGCGTTTGGTCACATACTACCCGACGACTGGCTAGACGCGAAGAGTGTCTATAATGGGACGGACGAGGAAGGATCTATCTTTTCGGTGTCAGCCTCGATTGTTGATGTACCTATTGAAGTCCTGCCAGGAAGGGAAAAAGAGTTTAGCAATTTTGTGAGCAAGGTATGTTTTTCGTGCACTCCCCATACACTCATTTACACACCACGTTTTCTAGATACTCTTTGGCTCGAAAGGCGCTACAGCAGGTCTACAAGGCACTGTGGACGTTAGCGTTGACATTATCGGTCTACCTTTCCATGATGGAGACGGAAACGATGTCGGATTCCAACTGAAGGGCCTGCCGCTACAGGGAAAGGTACGCGTGGGCAAGAAGGCTTGACCATCCTATCTTGACGCGTTCTCTTCGGTTCGATTAACTACTTTAAACGAACGTTACACCTTTCACTCGCTGATACGTTTTTCTTGTGCGCAGGTGCATATCTTACATGTATGTACGAACAGTCCGTCCTTATGTACGCATGTACTACTTACTCGTAGACTTTTTTGTCAGTTTGTGGATCTCTGGCGCGCTAACTTGCATAAGCGATTTGAACATCTGACGAGATGCTCTTAGAAAGTTGGCGTCATACCGGGTTAAATACTTCTTAATGCAACTGGCTATTTATGAATTTGGACGAAATACAAGACCTCGTTTCCCCAAGAATCTGCCTCGAGTGATGCAGGGTATTCCCATATACACCAGGAAACATGCCGGGACCCTCATCGCAGATACTCTTACAAGTACATCGAACAAAACTCGTACACTAGTATTAATTCCAATGTCTGACAACAACCCCGTTAATGACTTCTTCCTCTACTCCCTTTGCTTCTCCTTGCTTCAGCTCACTCTGGCCATATGCGCTGGTCCTCCCTTTCCTCCACTGTTCCATAGTTGGTGCGACGCTGTCTTCACAGCGAGGATTGATTCCAACCCTTTGTAGCACGGGACTCTCGTGCATGGGTATCAACTTGATATGGTCGTCCACACAGACGAAATAGAAAACCCCCAGGCGGGTGTACTGTCGCTGGTCGGGGGGAGGTTGCACTACTCGATGGATGGTCCCCTTGTAGTACCCTCCTGTGAGGAAGTCCAACGCATCCCCAGCATTCACTACCTGTGCATTCGCAGGCCGTCGGAAGGGTGCCGACCCACTTGGGTAGAATGACCGCTTACCAATCCATTGTCGATATGTTTCACCCAGCGCCACTGATCATCCTTTGACAGAATTTGAAGGGCAGCCACGGGCTGGCTCCACAGAATCGTGATGCTCCCAAAGTCTATTCATCCGATGTCAGTATCTGTGAATTCCTGATTCGTGACCATCGGTCGGATTACAGACTCACCGCTGTGTCCTTTGAGCCAGACATTGTTAGTCTTGGCTTCTTCTTCAGCTGAGCGTGGATAACTAGAATGCGAAATACTCCTTACATCATACGCTCGACGCGACGGAGGAGGTACGAACTATTTCATGAACCTTACTGTTTAACGAGTCAGCGAACCTTGATGGATCTCTATTGGATCTAGCGTACTGTAGGTTTCGCCAACAGCTTCATAATTATGAATGTTTACTAGAGCGTCTTCAGGTAACTCGAGACCCAGCGCGATTAATCTATGATCCGGTCTACTAAACATAATCCAGCTCCAAGAGACGCTCAGCTTACCGAAGAATTGGATGCAGGACATTAAAATGGTTAAACTTGCCAAACTCCTTGATTTCAGGAAGGAACGGCCGAATCACTTCCGGATGTGTCCGTTTCGTGACATCGCGGTTGACTAAATACCACTATGGAAACTGCAAGTTGGAGCAAACACGGATGCAACACTGACTGTTATAATGCTCGAGCTGATCATAGACACCATTATCGATATGCTGCATAGAAATTGGTAATTTTGCGAGCGGAACAAAGACAGTGGCCTACCCAGTAATGTCGAAGTTTATATCCTTGGTACGATCCGGTCTGTTTCATGGTACCAGCATATAACTGCTTCTCTTCTTCGCTTACTCCCGTAAAGGGGATGTCTGCGATGTCAAATATTCTATCCGTCTATTTCATGTTCAGCCATCAGAGCAACGAGAAAGTGAGCGGGATCCTGCCTCAGACTGGTGGTATCCATGATTGACGACGTAAAAGAACCCGTGGGCCAACAACGCATCTCGAACCTGTGTCGCTAACAATGCGCGGTTCTCCGCACTGTCGAACTTGGCTAGATCGATGATCGGAAGGTCTACATAATCCACTAGGTCCGATGTTAGTAGCTAATCCGATAAAGAGTAGTCCTGAATGCGACATACAATCGGCTGTGGTAGGCGGTGCAGCTTGGTAGTGAGGAGCAAGAGGCAAGGTGAGACTCGGCATACTGGTAGTGGGCTAGAGTCGCTGCGGACCCGAGGGAATTAGGTCGCTGCTTATAAGTTTCGGGAGCAGTCGGCCCTTCTGAGCTTTCGCGGGCCTTCCTTGCATGGCCGCGACCATGGAATCGGATGGTGTTGTAATTGTCGAGTGCTCTCCTCGTGATCCTTTCATACGTAGCCCACGCACAATGTGGGCTACGTATTAAGTAGTACGATCAGTAACTGTGAAGAACGAAATCAAGCGACAGGTGCCGATATCGCCGCAACACTCGTCCTGGAACGAACAGAGGTCGTTTCACCTATCCCACTCGCGTTCGCAACCTATTGGTCTGCATCCTGTCGTATAACAAACGGCGATTAGATGATGCGGGATGGAAAATGCATTGACTGCGCGTTTTCAGACCTGGTCTTTACTCTCGATTCATCGTCGCACATCGACAGACAGACAACTTTTGGATTGTAGTGGACATGAACAAGGTGAATGTCGTTCAGGAAAGACGGTGCACCGCAGGTTTCCCTCCTTGAAAAGCAGCGTCTTGTTGAACGCTTCCGTGACGGTGCGAGAGCCGTCCAATAGAAAAATTTCGACGGTTTTGCGACTGTTGATGACTTGCTGAGAGACCGATGCGATGCTCTCAGGCTTCTGTGCAGAGGATCCGCATGTTGGAGTACTTGGCTGCGATCAATCTCTGGTATTGTAGTTTCTGTTAGAAACCCCAGGAAGCGTTGGGAGCCATCATGGTGTCCACAACACCTTCCAAAGAAAATGACATCCGGCAGAGTCGAGCACCAGCATGTCGCAGAATCGCCTTGACGACGTCTCACACATGGCAGTAAAGATACACAGATCTGTCGGGCCGCACTGGCACAAATATTCATCATGACCCACTCCACGGAGACGCTCCCCTTCGATGAGACCATCCAGAAAATCCGGAGCGTTCTGCGAGCGCAAAAGCTCCCCAATCCACTTCTCGGGATTGTCTGTGGATCCGGCCTTGGCACGCTCGTCAACAAACTTTCGGACACCGTGCAGATACCCTATTCTCAGCTCCCAGGCTTCGGTCAGAGCACCGGTGCGTAGAATCTCCATCGCTCGCTCGCTCATCATCATCTGATATCGATGTGGGTCAAAGTTGCAGGGCAGCAGAGCGCCTTGGCCTTTGGCCTGATGGGTCCACACAAATATCCTGTCATCGCCATGCTCGGACGTGTACGTGCTTGTGTTAGCTTATCGCATCACTTGATTGATTGTGAACTCGAAAAGTTCCATCCATATGAAGGGCATAAACCGGCAGTGGTGACTTATGGAATCCGGACCATGAAGCGATTGGGCGTGAAACATGTCGTTAGTGAGTGGGCACCGAGAATGCAAAGAACGACAATACTGAAGCTATCGTCAGTTACCAATGCAGCTGGATCCCTTGTCCCCGATATACCAGTCGGAACCAGTGCGTATGGATGCTAGAATGTCGAACTTTCACTGATCCCTATGTTCAGTCGTCGTGATTCAAGATCATTTTGCACTTCCATGCTTGACCGGAATGAACCCGACATTTGGACCAATTATTTCTCAAGAATACCCTCGATTCTATCCCCTCGGCGATGCATACTCGGTCAAGTTACGAAAACTCGCTTTCGTCGCTGCGCACCAGCTTCAGTTTTGTCGCGATGCGTTGGCAGAAGGCACGTACGCCTGGGTTGCTGGACCTGCGTACGAGACACCTGCGGAGGGTCGGTTCCTGAGGAACGCTGGCGCACATGTCGTTGGGATGAGTACTATCCCAGAGGTTGTTGCCGCTCGTGAGGAAGGACTTGAAATCATGGTGCTGAGCCTCGTCACGAACATGGTCGTCATACCGGAAAAGTATCGGAGCATTCGGGACGAGGTGGAAGCGGAGGTGTGTGGAAACCCTATCATCAGCCTTTGGTGTCACTACTGAGAATATTTTCGCTCTATAGCTCGCTGGTCGACCTCTGGCTTTACCTCCCGTTGAAGTTGCTTCTCACGAGGAAGTCCTCGCTGCGAGCAAGCAAAAGATGGAGGCGATGGGTAGTCTGGTTGCAAAGATCGTCGAGCTCGTGCAAGAGCAGGAGGCGAATGCACTAAAGAACTGATATTTGACACGTAATTTACCCCTGCCATATGTACATGATAGGTAGGAGGAAGCTGTGAACGCAACTGTCGGCCGAGTTGGCGATCGCCTGTCCCACGTTCGTACCGCGTTGTTCCCTCGCCATTTGTTCTGCGATTTCTTACACTCCCGGTCGTACACGGCCGGCGAGCGCGCCTGACTACAAAAACCGCGCTGACATTTTCAAGGTTTGTTTCAGACCTTCAGCAGTCGTTATACCCACCATCGCTACCTGACCAGGATGATGCCAACTCGGACGATCCTTTTAGCAAGACGCTCGTTGCTGGCGCAGGCTAGACCCCTCTCGCGAACATTTACTACATCGATGAGATTACGTGAGTATCTGTTCTTATTTCGTGGGGTTGGGTTGGTATTCGGGCCGCGTCGGGAGCGATACGACGGGGCTGACGCGCGTGGACCCAGAAAATGCGTCCAAGATCGTCGTTTCACAGCCAGTGGTGGAGCTCGATGGCGATGAGATGACGAGAATTATATGGAAGAAGATAAGAGAAGAGGTGCGTTCTTCGCACCTCGTGTCCCACAACCGGTTCATTGTTTCCGCCTGCGTAGCTCATTCTTCCTTATCTCCAACTGGACATCAAGTACTTTGACCTTGGTTTGGAGCACCGCGACCACGTAGGCGGCCATCTCGTCTAGAACTGGTCACAGATCATTGACCAAAAGGTAGACGAACGATGCCGTCACAACGGAAGCCGCGAAGGCGATCCAACAATACAAGGTCGGCATCAAGTGTGCAACCATCACGCCTGACGAGGCGCGTGTTGAGGAATTCAAACTCAAGGAGATGTGGAAGAGTCCAAATGGCACGGTCAGTTTCCCCTCTACCCACGCCAAGTTGGATGGTGTTCAGCGCTGTGCCGTAGATCCGTAATATCCTCGGTGGCACAGTCTTCCGCGAGCCCATCATCCTTGAGCGAATTCCCAAGCCCATTCCAGGCTGGGTGAATCCCATCGTCATTGGTCGTCATGCGTTCGGTGATCAGGTCAGTTTCCGTTCCTGGTGGCGCGCTGTTCCGTGTTAACCCTTGATAGTACCGTTCAACCGACCTCGTTGTTCCTGGAGCTGGAAAGTTGCAGCTCGTCTACAGCCCTGTTGACGGTAGTTCACCGACCACCCTTGATGTCTACGACTTCAAGGGAAAGGGTGTTGCTATGAGCATGTACAATACCGACGAGGTATACCCATTCGAGCCGTTTGAGACTGCAGCTTTTCATTCCAGTTGTCCCCTAGTCGATCACGGGGTTTGCCCACTCCTCGTTCAAAATGGCCTTGTCAAAGAAGATGCCCCTTGTACGTCATTTTCATTTCTGTGACGCACGTTCAAAGTACCAGGTCTCTTTCGCATAGTTTATGTCCACTAAGAACACGATCATGAAGCGGTACGATGGTCGCTTCAAGGACATCTTCCAAGAGATCTACGACACGCAATACAAGGCTGAATTTGAGAAGCTTGGCATTTACTATGAGCACCGTCTCATCGACGACATGGTTGCGCAAGCCATCAAATCCTCTGGAGGATTTGTCTGGGCGTGTAAGAATTACGACGGTGACGTTCAGTCCGACATCCTCGCACAAGGCTTCGGCTCGCTGGGCATGATGACCAGCGAGCTCATCACGCCAGACGGTCAAATCGTCGAGAGCGAGGCTGCACACGGTACCGTCACTCGCCACTACCGTGAGTACCAAAAGGGCAATGAGACGTCGACGAACCCCGTCGCTTCGATATTCGCATGGACACGCGGCCTCCTTCACCGTGCCAAGCTCGACGGCAACGAGCCACTGAAGCAATTCTGCGAGGCCCTCGAGGTGACCTGTGTTGAGGTTATTGATGTCGATGGTGTCATGACCAAGGACCTCGCGCTCGCCATCCATGGCAAGAACATGAAGAGAGAACACTGGGTGGTCACAGACAAGTACATGGATGCTGTCAACGTGAGTCTGATGTATGAATGTGGGATGCTTCGACACTGATGCGCCCATGAACAACAGGACAAGTTACAGCAAAAGTTGGCTGTGAATGCTGTCAGGAAGTGAATCGGTTCGTCCCAGCGATGCGAATGTGATATATTGTTGTTCTTGCATATATCTAGCTGTATACAGGAGAGGTGTATTATCTCCACTGGGGTGTATTTCATTTGACACTTGTATATCTCCTTTGATCTCGCGGACGACATGTACTACCGGTGTCTTAGCTACGTGCGGAGACAGGGTGGCATACTAACGAGTTTCCATATGTGCTGCGTTCATTGTTGTTCCTCCCCACGAAGGCCGCCTTGCAGCCGTTATGAACAGACTCAAGAAATCTCTACACAGCGAACCACCCACGACGATCCCGGCCGTGGCAGTAGCGTCTAAGACCAGTGCCATGTCACGTACCATGCAGTTGGCGGTTAGTAGCTTAGCTCGAGGCAATGACTCGAGCAGCGTTTCTACGAATCTAAAGAGGGGCACATGGTTCTCTGCTCCGCTGGCTGCAGCGCCTCGCACCAAGGTCGAGCAGTACTGGGCTGCACGAGCTTTGGTGGCGGAAACCTTGCTTTCAACGCGTGATCGACACCAGGCTGAACTCGCCGAAATGCGACGAACAGAAGAACAGAAGCGCGAGGTGAGCTTCCATTGAACGATACCCCTCTGTGCAAACGACGCTGACAGTTGCCAGCGAGATATTGGGGCTGTACTGCATGCGAACGATCGGAGGCAAAGGCGGTTGGAGCGACTGATGGTCAGCATTAACTCCATTTTGTCGCGTATCTGTGGGACCTTGTGTCGTGGCGCGGCCAGCTGATTACGACCCATGGTGTGCTGGTAGGTGATGTGCCTCATGGCGCTCTTAGGGTTCATGGTCTGGTTGGTGATGAAGATCACTCCTGACTGGGATGCCAAGGGCACGTCCAGCAAGCCTTCACACTTTACCATCCCCATTCTGTCGCCGTTTACTTCCGTCGTACGTCGTTTCGTTTGCTTCTTTCCTTGTTCCGGCGGAATTCTGAACTCCGTGGAACGCTAGGTTGAACACGAGACGGGCGTTTTTGGCACCAAAGCCGTTGTTATCTTTGTGCTGGTCGTTGGGATCGCAGTGTACGCTGCGTTGAGACACTTGCTTTCTCAGTGGCGCGCACGATAACAGGAAGGAGCTGATTGCTACTCCAAACGTTTACCCGTCCCGGGGACAGTCGGCCTGTTTTGGAACTTTGCCACATCAGCTGCGGAGTTGGCGCATGGGGAGCTTCTGGCCTATTTGTGTGGGAGTCGTGTGGACAAGGAGCGACGGAGATGAGCGTCGTCGCTCAACATGCGCTGGTTTGTATGTATGAAAGTACGCATGTTCAGCCAGTCCCAGTCGTACACATACATGATCAGTGCAAATTTGAAGGTCTGATCTCGGACCGAACAGCTTAGCAGTAGTTGAAAGATTCGAACCGGTTCGGATCTGGTTGGTCGCGGTGGGAAAGTGGTCGGTTCACACATTAAGCTTTACACAACACACCACTCATTCGCATCTTTCTCCACCTCGACGACGACATTGTCCTCGCTTCCGGTGGTAGTGACAGTGACCAGCCACACCGTTGGCCCCATCCCCACGGCCTTTTCAGGCTTCTTCGACAATGTCGTACCCCCACTCTACCTCACCAACCATCGAAAACGCAGATCCATTCGGCCCCTCGGCAGCGCTTCCTCGCAGATATATATACAGCGACAACGACTCTGACAACGTCGACTCGTACGGACGCAGAGACACCTATGCCTCCGACAGCAGCAACAATGGCCTGAACGACACGGAGAGATACTACGATCACAACGGGGCATATGATCCCTACAGTGAGCACCCACGTTTTCGCACACTACTTTTCGTTGTTTACATGGCGCTGTAGCACAACAAGACACGGACTCGGACGTCGACCTCTATGGGCGCGGATATGCACCATCCGCAGAGTCGTTGGGACAGTCACGGATGGGGCCGTCAGAATCTGGCGCCACAACGTTTGTCGACTATGCTCCGACGTCTGGTGCAAAGGAACAGTACCCCGCCTGGACGACAGAACACCAGATACCGCTCTCCAAGGAGGAAATCGAAGACATTTTTCTAGATTTGGCGCAAAAGTTTGGTTTCCAACGGGACTCGATGCGCAACATGGTCGGCTGAATTTATTTTCATTTTATTTTATTTTTCCCGGCGTCACTCACGTGCTTTTTTTGGCAGTTTGATTTCCTAATGCAGCTTTTGGACAGTCGGGCGTCGAGAATGTCGCCAAATCAGGCGCTCCTCACACTCCACGCCGATTACGTCGGCGGCGAACATGCGAATTACCGAAAATGGTATTTCGCTGCTCAGCTCGATCTGGATGACGCCGTCGGCCACGTGCAAAACCCTGGCCTGCAGCGTATCAGATCGACGAGACGCACCACGCTTCGCAACGTCAGCGAAAAGTCCTTGAAGTCTGCCATGGAGCGCTGGCGTCAGGCGATGAACAACATGAGCCAATACGACCGTCTTCGTCAAATCGCCCTTTACCTGCTCCTTTGGGGAGAAGCTGCACAGGTTCGGTTCATCCCGGAATGTCTCTGTTTCATCTTCAAGTGCGCAGACGACTACTACCGCTCTCCCGAGTGTCAGAGCCGTGTCGACCCCGTTCCCGAGGGACTCTACCTTCGTTCTGTCGTTAAACCACTCTATCGTTTCATCCGTGATCAAGGTTACGAGGTCGTTGATGGCCGATTCGTACGCAAGGAAAAGGATCACGCTGACATCATTGGTTATGATGATGTCAATCAGCTGTTCTGGTACCCAGAGGGTATCGCCCGGATCATGCTTACAGACAAGGTATGGTTTTTCTCCGTACACATATTTCGGTACTTAAGCGATCCCCTAGACGAGGTTGATCGACTTGCCGCCATCCCACCGGTATATGAAGTTTGACCGCATCGACTGGAACAGAGCGTTCTTCAAGACCTATTACGAGAAGCGTTCGTTTGGTCACCTCCTCGTCAACTTCAACCGAATCTGGGTCATTCACATATCCCTATACTGGTACTACACCGCGTATAACTCTCCGAAAATCTATCAGATCAGTAGACGGGATAACACCGTCGTCAACTCTCCCGCCTTGGCGTGGTCCGTAACGGCTCTGGGTGGCGCTGTAGCCACACTCATCATGATCGCTGCTACTCTCGCGGAATTCTCGTACATCCCGGCTACGTGGAATAATACCTCACATCTTTCTCGTCGATTGCTATTCCTGCTGGTCACTCTGGCATTGACTGCTGGACCAACGGTCTACATTGCCATCGCGGAATTTAGTACTGGTGGTAATGCTGGAAATCTCGCACTCATCCTTGGTATTGTCCAGTTCTTCATCTCAGTCGTCGCCACACTCTTGTTTTCCATCATGCCTTCTGGCCGCATGTTTGGCGACAGGGTCGGCGGCAAGTCGAGAAAGTATCTCGCGAGTCAAACCTTCACTGCATCATACCCGGGCTTACCTCCACGGGCAAGACTCGCCTCCCTCGCATTATGGGCTCTCGTTTTTGGATGCAAGGCTGCGGAATCGTACTTCTTCCTCACCCTATCGTTCCGTGACCCCATCGCGGTGATGGTGAACATGAAGATTCAAGGCTGCAGCGACAAGTTTTTTGGCTCCGCTCTCTGCTCGAACCAAGCGGCATTCACATTGACCATCATGTATATCATGGATCTGGTGCTCTTCTTCTTGGATACTTTCCTCTGGTACATCATCTGGAATACTGTATTCAGTATCACGCGGTCATTCATGATTGGGCTTTCGATTTGGACTCCATGGAAAGACATCTTCACGCGGTTACCGAAGCGGATTTATGCCAAGTTACTTGCCACACGGGAGATGGAGGTAAAGTACAAACCAAAGGTATGGAGTATCGGCATCTTTAGCCCGGCGTCTCATTGACCCCGAGCTAGGTTCTGGTCTCGCAGATATGGAACGCTGTTATCATTTCCATGTACCGGGAACATCTGCTATCCATCGAACACGTGCAAAAATTGCTGTATCATCAAGTCGACACGGGCCAGGATGGGAAACGGAGTTTGCGGGCACCACCTTTCTTTATTTCTCAGAGTGACAAAGGATTCAAGGGCGAATTCTTCCCAACCGGTAGTGAAGCCGAGCGTCGGATATCTTTCTTCGCTCAATCTCTGACTATCGATCTTCCTGAACCTCTACCGGTCGAGGCTATGCCCACGTTCACGGTCCTTACGCCTCACTACAACGAGAAGGTACGTTACGTGGGAACTAAGTCAGGCATGCGCTAATAATGCGTACTTCAGATTCTCCTGTCTCTGAGAGAGATTATCCGTGAAGAGGATCAGCACGCTCGCGTTACTCTTCTCGAATATCTAAAGCAGCTCCATCCGATCGAATGGGACAATTTCGTCAAGGACACCAAGATTCTCGCCGAAGAATCGGCCATGTATAACAACACGGCGCCCTTTGGTACCGACGAGAAAGGACAATCCAAAATGGACGACCTCCCTTTCTACTGCATTGGATTCAAGAGCGCTGCTCCGGAGTTCACGCTCCGCACGCGGATCTGGGCATCATTGCGCGCACAGACACTCTACCGTACGGTTTCAGGGATGATGAACTACGCCAAGGCCATCAAGCTTCTCTATCGGGTCGAGAATCCTGAGGTAGTTCAACTCTTTGGCGGCAACACCGACAGACTGGAGCGTGAGCTGGAACGGATGGCTCGGCGCAAGTTCAAGTTCGTTGTCTCGATGCAGCGTTACTCCAAGTTCAACAAGGAAGAACACGAGAACGCCGAGTTTCTTTTGCGCGCGTACCCTGATCTTCAGATTGCTTACCTCGAAGAAGAGCCACCGCGCAAAGAGGGCGGTGATCCTCGTCTCTTCTCTGCCCTCATCGACGGTCATTCGGAGTTCATTCCCGAAACAGGTCGTCGTCGACCAAAGTTCCGCATTGAACTTCCTGGTAACCCCATTCTTGGTGACGGAAAGTCGGACAATCAGAACCACGCCATCGTCTTTTATCGTGGCGAGTACCTTCAGCTTATCGATGCCAACCAAGACAACTACCTCGAAGAGTGTCTCAAGATTCGTAATATCCTTGGCGAGTTCGAAGAGTACTCTGTGTCAAGTCAGAGCCCATACGCACCGTATGGCCACAATGAGTTCAAGAAGCCTCCGGTCGCCATCGTCGGTGCTCGCGAGTACATCTTCTCGGAGAACATTGGCATTCTTGGAGACATCGCCGCTGGCAAGGAACAAACGTTTGGAACTCTCTCTGCTCGTTCGTGGGCTTGGATTGGTGGGAAGCTCCACTATGGTCACCCCGATTTCTTGAACGGCCTTTACATGAACACTCGCGGCGGTGTTTCCAAGGCCCAGAAAGGATTGCATCTGAACGAAGATATCTTTGCTGGAATGAACGCTATAGGCCGCGGTGGTCGCATCAAACATACGGAATACTACCAGTGTGGAAAGGGTCGTGATCTCGGGTTTGGTACCATCTTGAACTTCCAGACGAAGATCGGGACGGGAATGGGGGAACAAATGCTCAGTCGAGAATACTATTACTTGGGGACTCAACTCTCGATCGATCGATTCTTGACCTTCTATTATGGCCATCCCGGTTTCCACATCAACAACATGTTGGTTATCCTGGCCGTCCAATGCTTCGTCGTGACGAGTATGTTCCATCGAGCTCGTCGTTTTGATGTATGCTAATCACGTCCTTAGTGGTGTTCTTGGGTACTCTTAATTCTTCTGTCAAAGTTTGCCAGTACACATCGAGCGGAAGCGCAACCCCAGGCTGTTACAATCTTTCCCCCGTCTTTCTTTGGATCCAGCGTTGCATCATCAGTATCTTCTTGGTGTTCGTGATTGCGTTCTTGCCACTCTTCATCCAAGGTAATTTTCGTCTCTCGAATCCACATGGTGGCAAAGGATCTCATACTTTTGTTAGAATTGGTCGAACGTGGCACTGGACGAGCGATGATTCGACTTGGAAAGCAATTCATATCCTTGTCACCAGTCTTTGAGGTCTTCTCGACTCAAATTTATACGCATTCCATCATCAGTAACTTGACATTTGGTGGTGCCAGGTATATTGCCACCGGACGTGGATTCGCCACGACCCGCCTTTCCTTTAGTATTCTGTTCTCTCGCTTCGCTGGCCCAAGCATATACCTCGGGATGAGGACGCTCATCATGCTTCTCTATGTCACCATGGCATGGTGGACACCGTATCTAATCTACTTCTGGGTCTCGATTCTCGCACTTTGCATCGCTCCTTTCCTGTTTAACCCTCACCAATTTGTGTTTTCGGACTTCATTATTGACTATCGGTATGTTGGCGTTTCATTTGATTTCCCGTATTCATCTCTCCTTTCAGGGAGTTCTTGCGGTGGATGTCGCGTGGAAACTCGCGATCACACAATAACTCATGGATCGGGTATTGTCGGTTGTCGCGAACGATGATTACTGGGTACAAGAAGAAGAAACTTGGTCTTCCATCTGAGAAACTTTCGGGCGACGTTCCTCGTGCCAAATGGCGGAATGTGATCTTTTCCGAAGTTATCTTCCCGGTCGTAATGGCGGTGTTGTTCATCGTCGCGTACATGTTCGTGAAGGCGTTCCCCGATGATATCGGAAGGCTGCCTCCGAGCCCATTGATCCGCATCGCTGTCATCTCCCTTGGACCTATTGTCTGGAATGGCGCAGTGCTCTTTGTGTTGTTCCTGATATCGTTGTTCCTCGGACCCATTATGGACCCCACCTTCCCTCGGTTCGGATCTCTCATGGCTTCCATTGCGCACGTTTTCGGTGTTTTCGGAATGCTTGCGTTCTTCGAGTTCCTCGTACGTGATACAGTATTCCAGCGGGATAGCCAAGACTGACCAGATCTGCAGTGGTTCCTGGAGGCCTGGAACGCCTCGCATGCGGTTCTTGGTATCATCGCGGTTATCGCCATTCAGCGCGCAATTCACAAAATCCTGATTGCTGTGTTCTTGTCTCGTGAGTTCAAGCATGACGAAACCAACCGCGCGTGGTGGACAGGTCGATGGTATGGCCGCGGTCTCGGTTCCCATGTGATGTCGCAGCCTGCGCGTGAATTTGTGGTGAAGATTATCGAATTATCTCTCTGGAGCTCAGATCTCTTGCTCGGTCACTTCCTGCTCTTCATGATGACGCCACCGATCCTGGTACCTTACGTCGACCGTATGCACGCAACGCTTCTGTGTAAGAAGACCTCCTCTCTGGCCATGATGATTACTGACTGTGTTGTTAGTCTGGTTGCGGCCATCGAAGCAGATTCGCGCTCCGTTGTACTCGCTGAAGCAGAGGAAGCAGCGCCGCCGGATAGTGAGTGATATTGTGGATTGAAATAACTGATTTCTGACCATCCCGCAGATCATCAAGTATGGTATCATCTACATAGCCTCCATAGTCACCTTCACCGCCCTCATTGTACTCCGTAAGTCTCGTTCAGGGAGTCGTATGCCTCGTCTCATTCGTTTACTCTCCCAGCCGCTTCATTCCGACAAACCATTCACCTGAACTGCACGTTATGCCAAAATCTTTAGCTAGTCATCTCCCATTCATATTACATACTTGCATGAAACTATCCACGATTACCTTCGTTGCGATTCCTTTCACTTTGCCCTCCGACTTGATTTTATGGACGACTTATCCCCGTTGGACAATCCCCCGCCGCTAGCATCATTCGATCATCGATCGCGTTACTTCATTGGACATCCTGGTGGTTTTGAAAGTATAATGGATAGCGTACGAGCTCATGAACACTCGAATATAGTACTTAGAGGGTATCCAGGATTTGTACATATAAAATGGTATAGGCTGTCTGCATGCCTACCACGATCTCTGTTGTGGACGTCGTTAATCCAGAGTACAACCTATCAATAAAACCGTATCACTTGGATCGCTCTAAAATGAGGGTTCAAGCGGTAACGAGAGGCGACTAGATCCAGTTACTGCAGTATGGGTTGTTGATTTGGAAAAAACTGCGTTGGACTGTCACTGCCATGGCGCCGTGTTCCGGGAAACTGGATGCATTTTCAATGGTCGAAAGACGAGGTTCTACTAGTCCGATTTAGCACTCGGACGACGTCCACTGCAGACCGGAGTCGATGATAACTTTTCCCTCGAGCTTTACAGCGTTGGCTGAGCCTTGGGCGTACCTGACTCGAATTCGGTACCTCGCGCACGGACGGAAAAATCATGCGACTCAATTTGGAACGAGCGAGCCCTGGTGCTCCAAAGTAACCTCGTTCGCCTTTTTCACTCGTCAAGAACGATCGTCCCCCTCGCTTCATATCAGTCCAGCGACCTGATCGACGTGTCGCCTCCAAAACAGGCGAGATTAGCCCTCGTTCAACGCCAACCACGCGCATGGATGCTATGATGCACTCGTCCAACCCCCCTCGTCGGACGAGCAACTCTTCTATCAACCTCCCCATCCATTTCGTCTCTGGTTCATTTGCAGACCAGACACTCCGCGCAGAATTGAGCGAGATTCAAAAAGCCGACTTGGGTCGAAAGTAATCCGCTGGTCTACTCTTTTGAGTCATCCCCTGACGCCGTTTTCTTCGTATGCTAGGTATGCAAGGGTGGATCGACGTCCGCTTGATCCACCACCGGTCGTGTTACTCAAGTTGTACCGTGTCTTCAATCATGGCACGGGAACGCAGTGCGAGAGGGAAATTGAGGATTACTCGTGAGTCGTGTTCGTTACGCGCCCATTCGCTCTCCGAGAAAAAAAAAACGAGTTGCTCATGCTCGGGAAGCGAGGTCAACACCCTTGGACTCCTCTGCAACGTCGATCTCTTCCCTGTGCCCACCGCAGCACGGGATCCGTCCGTGCCAGTACAGAACCGGGACGTGCCGAGCCAGCACCAGCACCAGGCACATGCGTCACATCATCAGCCCCCAGAACCACCACGCACACCCCTCTACCACCCCCATTCCAACCTGCCATCCATTCAGTTACCGCCCCTGACACTACCCACACGGCCCGCGCTTCCGCATACAACCCAACAACCTCCCACCCCTGGTCAACGTATACTGACGTACTTTTGGGATCACCCCATTACTGAAGACATGAACTGCACGGCCGCCCTATCTGGCGCAACATTTATCCAACCCGCAACCATCGAGTACCAGGGTCGAAAAGCCCTCGTGTTTCCTTTTGCAGTCAGTCGCGTGCTTGGTTGGCCTCGCACCGCGTGTCGCTGACGAGCGTCTTTCTGGCAGGATTTGGCGGTCAAGCTCGAGGGGCAGTTCTTTCTACGATACCGCTGTTTTGACATCTTCTCCCGGATGTCTGGACATGGAGATCTTCCTATTCAAGCGGAATGTTTCGGTGGGCCGTTCAGAATCTACTCGACGAAAGAGTTTCCTGGATTGCAACCGTCCACAGAACTGACCAAGGTACGTGGTGGTGGAGATGCCATCGAATGGACGCATTCACTCACGCAACATATCAAAGCAACTCGCGAGATGGGGGGTACGGCTCAACACGCGCGAAACCGAGCGTAAACGCAAACGCAAGGACGATGATCGCTCCTCCAGCTCTGTCGCAAAGGCACGGCCAGGCAAAGCGAGTGACAGCGACGACAGTTGATCTTTTTGCCGCGTTCTCCCATTTCCGCCGGGTTGGCCATCCGATTAACATCGAGGTTCGTACACATTGGATATCGTTCGCACGTTTCTGGTTTCTCTTCTTTGTACAACTAGTATTCCCGTCACTTTAGCACTTGTCACATTTCGGAAGGCATGATCTTTTCGTGTTTAGTATTTTATTGTTCGCGTACTAATTTGCTCATTCATTCTGCTTCATTGAATAAAGTATTGTTGTTTTCTCGATGACGTATGGATGATTTTGTATTCGGGAACACAAAGTACGGAATAACAGGTATGCAACACGGAAGGGGTAGATTATGATCTCGTGAGGATATGTAATGCAGGTGATATGCTGTAATAAATGGGATGCGGATGACTGATTAGATGGGACTGTAGCATGACGGGCAGATACAGTTAGGAAGGGTGTCAGGGTTTAAATGTGTTGCAGAAGTGTCAATCCTTGAATCCCACTTATCTGGAGTACCCCCGGCCCCAATGAGTACGTTGTAGATTAGCTGCCTGGCAGCAGCAACAGAGGTAATGTTCCCAACAACCCCTCCTTCCACGGTGCCCCTGATAATTTGCTGCTCAGCAACTGCAACCAACTCTTCAGGGAAAGCTGCAAGAGGGCCTTCTTGACTTCTATTTGACCCAGAATGGTCCTTCTTTTGCTTCTTTCTTGGGTGATATGACCTGGCAAGTTCTTCCACAGAAGCTGTCCTGTCAATGTCAGGCCAAGTCTCCAAAAGCCTGTGGCTACGAGCCTCCTCGACATAGCCATTCTTCACTAAACATGCCTGGTGATAAAAGACGCAGCAGCTTGGTCTTGGGCAAAAGTGAAGAATCTTCTCCGCTCCCGGGGTATATGGGGTCTTGCAGATTGTGCAGGCCAAGCGGGTCACCTTGAGCTATGCAAAGTCAAGTGAAAGGACAAGAGGAATGAAACTGAAACTGACGCTAATTCTTCTTGCTTCATATAAAAAATGATATCTACAGAACCACTCTTCATCCCCAATAGGTTCTTGGTAGATACCGGTCTCGTCAAAGTTCTTGACCTCTACACGATCTAGTGAATCAAACATATGGCATGCCGCCTGAAGAGACGACAAGAACTCACCAACGACACTATGAACTGAGATAATGTCATAGTTGTCCGAAGACAACTTCTCAAACTTGCCACAGATGGCGGGGTCACTTTAATGTGGCCTGAAAATTGAGAACAATCACGGAGACGACAAACCTA
The DNA here is from genome assembly GCA_038091315.1 of Porphyrellus cyaneotinctus. NCBI lineage: Eukaryota > Fungi > Basidiomycota > Agaricomycetes > Boletales > Boletaceae > Porphyrellus > Porphyrellus cyaneotinctus. The sequence continues at coordinate 31,194 of JBBPOF010000042.1, read as the reverse complement.
CAAGGATTTGATGACCTCGGCCACCTCTTGTGGCGACCAGTACCATTGAACACGCATCCATACCTAGTGGAATTTGTGGCATTAGTCAAATACGCATACCGGGGGGTGACGACTTACATTATCGGGACTGTCTCCTCGAATGTCTATAATTTTCCCAATCCAGTGGTTATCTTTCGCATCGTCACCACTATCTTTCGAGTCGCCGTGTAGTAAGTACACTCTAAATGTTGTCAGATACCGGATCAAGTGCGGATGTGAGAATGTGGCGCACGCTTCTCCTATAGCGAATGTGTGTGGTTCGTGCTCCGAGTCCTCGACTGTGTACGTGAGCGTTCACGACACCGTCTCCAGCATGACCAAGCGATGAGCTCACCTATGAACGAGCCATAGTCATGAGAGAGTGCGGCAAACTCGGCCTCGCTCAGGAGTCCTTCTGGAACCGCCTTTTTGGCTTTCTTGCTGGTGGTCAACTTCTTCTTTAGTGTCAAACGAGCCTTCTTTTTTCGTGCCATGATATCGTCAACGAAGAAACACGGAGAGAGTCACGGTCGCGTCAAAGACGCGTTCTTAATGAGCGTGCTTTTGGTTCCGCGAACATGTAAGCTTGTTTAGTCATCCGCCACGAAACGTGTACTACAGCAGTCTCGAGTCCACCTACATAGCTTCGACAAGCCCCTCATCATGCTCTTCTACTTGACTTCATCCTTCATAAGGTGTGGTTCTCGATTATTTCGTACTCTTTGTGGTTGAGAATCGGTTGGGTTTGCTAGTTCGGTCGTCGCCTTCCTTTATCCCGGCTACGCTTCCTATAAAACGCTCTCTCAGCGACCTGCGTCCGAAGAGGACCTGGAACGATGGCTCATGTACTGGTCCGTACTCGGTTGCATCGTTGGGGTCGAACACGTCGCGGAGTGGCTCATCTCCTGGTCAGTCCGTCTGTCGCGCGACTTTGTATTCACTGAAACGCCGTTTAACGTCATAGGATCCCAATGTATTATTTGATGAAAACTCTCTTCCTTCTCTACCTTGTGCTTCCGCAAACGCGTGGATCTTCGTACATCTACATCAATCACCTCCAGCCCTTCTTGCACTCGCACGAGTCACAGATTGACGCCACGCTCGCTTCCTCCAAGGCACGTTTGAAGGCCTTTGTACAAGCACGCTTCCGTGCGCTGTGGGACCACCTTGTCGGTGCGGTTAGACAGCAGCAGCAAGCTGAATATGCGCCTGGCATGGGTGGCATGGCGGTGGGTGCGCCACCCTCATTAGGTGATCCCGTGTCTGGCCCTGCCCAGCTGGTCGCAGGCCTCTGGCGCTCCTACGGGCCTACACTGCTCGCATCGGGTGCTATGCTCTTGACGCAGGGTCCGACCGCCTCAGACAAAGCCTGGCGAACACCTGCTGGCTCACAGATCCACCTGGATGCCTCGCAGTCTACACGTGACCGCAAACGTCGGTCCAGGGCGGAACCGCAACCACAACCGATCCACGCTGCTTCCGGTTCTTTCGAAGCGTCGTCGCGCTATTCTTCTGATTCTGAGCTTCGGGCTCGGGGCAGGTTTGAGGAAGTTGATGAACCGAGTGATGCGGAGGGTGATGAAGGGGGTTCAGAACGCGTTGTGGAGCAGACCAGCTGGTTTGGTTGGGCCGCGTCGCGTACGAGGGAAAAGTCTGACTAGTTTTCACTTTTCACTTTTTCGTTGGGACGATGCTGTTGATGTATTTCATATGTAGTACGACTTCCTGTGTGATATTTAGAGTATTCATGTCAATCAAAGTTCACCGGTACTGCTGCGTGCAAAAGGCGCTGTAGTTGCACTGGAACTCGTGAGCCGAATCTTTACATTTGATCCAGTCTAGTCGTGGTGTTTCTATCACGTTACCTGACCATTTCTACAGACAGCAATTACTTAAACGACGATAACAACGCCGCAAGTCTACAGATAATTATGGACATATATGATCGCGGATTAAGAGGCCATGGCGGCGTGCCATGATAGCTGGCTCAAGCGAACTCGAACTCGCCAACCAAGGGCAAGTCGACGGAAGGCGGTAGCTGGAACCTTCAAGTCTGATCCGATCACGCGAAATCGATGGATAAAAGCATCCTGAATCTGTTCGTCGTTTGGGAGGACAATTATAACTCGTTCCTTACCTAACCAGCGCGTCTACTCACTACTCCAAAGAGTTTCCATATCCCGTTGTTCAGAGAAGGTTCTATGCCAGCATTCTCTTGGACCCTTTTCCCTTCCTCTTTTACCCTCCGTGTCTGCCACCCTCTCTCTTCAGAATGCCACAGGCACTCAAGACCAATGCCCGCCAGGAACTCAGCAAGGAGGCCCAGAAGGCGATTGACAAGGAGCAAAAACGGAATCGGGGCGTGATGTCTTGCGCAGAATGCCGACGGTCTGTGTGCGCCTTTTATCGTGACAGTCCAGTATCACCGACATCGTGCTTCAGATTGAAACTAAAGTGCGATAAGACGGTCCCTTGCTCATCATGCAAACGTCGTGGATGTTCAGCAATATGTCCCAATGGTAAGCTACACGAAGGACTGCACTGGCGCAGTATCCTCACGGGGCGCCATGTTTAGGCAAATTGACCACTGGCCAGGGCACTCGGTATGACTTCATGTCCAAGAACCCTAGTGCAATTTTCAGACGCTGTTTCTCGCCAGTTTCGTGCTCGCCGATACGGAAAAGTTGCACGAGAAGATCTTAGCCATGAGCGATCGCATTCGACAGCTCGAGGATGCACTTACTGCCCTGCAGTCAGCAGTCGCACCCCACGAATCTCATCCTTTGTTACATCGAGAGCTTCTGGATGTCAAGTCAATCATTGACCTACATGTCGCTGTCGACGAGGACAGGGCTCGAAAGACCACTACCGAGCGTGCGGACGATGATTCCCAATACATAGAGGCTTTTGGGACACTAGCCCTACGAGACGATGGTGCTGCCACTTTTTACGGCCGATCTGCAGGCTCAGAAGTATGTGATTCCGTGTCTGTCACTCCAATTGTTATTAAACCTTGTTATTCAGAGCCTTCTGATTGTAAGCATACAGCTGTCAGCGCCATCTTCATACTCAATCAATCAATTTTCAAGGGCGAATCAAGAGATCCAGCCACGAGTAAGGATCCAGCTCTCAGCGACCTTCCTGACCCTATCAAGCATCTGTCAAAGACGTTTCCTCTTGCTCCCGTTTTTACTGACGCTGTCGATCTTGACTATCTGATCCAACGTCATTTGCCTCCGTGGCAACGGGCACGTCAGTTATGCGAACTGTATCTGTCGCAGGCGCCCTGGTTTTTCGGTGCAGTCACCAAAAGACAGCTTTTGGAAGAATGCCTCCCTCTCTGGTATAGCGAAGCATCTGACCTCATTCTCCCGGGTTCCGTAGCACCATCGACACAGCCTGGCTCGTCTAACGAGCCTATGCAACCTCAAGGCAAGACCTCTCACGAGCTAGCATTACTCTTTGTCATCTTTTGCTTCGGCGCACTTACCGATAATTCGCTACCACCTGCGCCTGACAACGAGGAAGCCGACATGTATTGCCACTTGGCGCGCGCAGCGCTGAACCTGGAACCAGTGCTGGACCGACCACCATCAGTGACTACCATCCAGACCCTGGCGTTGCTAGCTATCTACCGAGGAATGGTCAGTGGCGAAAACAGCATCGAATCCACTTGGGGCATTTTCGGGCTTGCAACGAAGCTGGCGCAGAGCGTGAGTGATTCCGCTTCGGTTAAACAGCCTTTCTCATGCTCGACCACAAACGTATAGATTGGACTTCGTGGGCTTTCCGTTCATGAGTAGTGATATATGAACTCATAGTGGGATAGATCGCGATTGCGCGCGTTGGCAATTGCCAAGCTCAGAAGTTCAGAAGCGTCGTGCTCTATTCTGGGAGCTATTTATCACGGATGGATGGCAAGTATGTTGCCTTACCTTGTCTGTGTTCTCATCTACATTCCCATTGACTGTCCGCGTAGAGCCTTGCAACTGGCCGTTTAGCTACTTTCTATCTACCGTTCGTCGACTGTGAACTTCCTAACGATCCGGAACCCACAATCGATGACGACGGTTCCGTCCTTCCTAGCTGTGAGTAACTATGCTTTCGCGTCTAAGAAGTTGCATTGAATCGTCTTTCCTGCTAGTCCCTGCATGGAAGGCACGATTCGGAAACGAGTGCGTTTCTGGTGTCATCCAGCATGCCCAGATCGCCAAAGTACCAAAATACTCTGCGATCATTGAGCTCGATCGCAAAGTGCGAGATATGGAGCTACCAAAGTATGCTCAACGAGCTCCTCTTGAGGATGCTGGACTCGCAGAAGCAATGAAACACTATATGCCGTTGAATTATCGGAACTTTGGTGGGTCACTTTGCACATATTCCTGCTAGGCTCATGTTAACCGAAAACAACTTAGTTCTCGTATACATCCATCGATGCTTCTTTGCAGAGGCCGTGTCGAATAATCCCACTGATCCGATGCAGAGCCCATATGCGCCGTCTTTTTTGGCTGGCTACCGAAGTGCTTGCGAAATACTCAGTAACTTGCGTGTTCAGTTCAGCCTGTTTCCGGCGCAAATAGCACGTTTCTGGGTGTTGTGGACACATGCCTTTTCAAGTTCGGTTGGTACTTTGTACTCGAGCAAGAGCGTTGGCTGACCTGTCGGTATTAGGTGATGTTGGCTTCCGTCGTGACACATGCGACAGGTATCGGCATGCGATCAAAGACCACCGGTGCTGCCATGACGGAATTACGTAGAGTGCGCTCAGAGATATTTTAACGTATTCAGGCTAACCAGATATTTACAGGCAGTCGACCTCTTTAAAGAGGCATCGACGTACGGTGGTCGTGCAATGAAATTTTTGGTACGTCCCATCATGGCGTTCATCTACGCTCGTCGATAATCATCGCACACAGCCGATCCTTCAACGACTCTTGCAAAAAGCCGAGCAAGCATACAACACCGCGAAACCTACTGTCGTCCGGAAAAGTGACATCTTTTCGTCTTCGACGGGGCCGAAAGCGAAGGATGAGTTATCTATCTTCAGCGGTCGCATCAACACGGTGGCTACCAAAGCGTCTTCTTCCCCTGCTGGCACGCGCCATCTGACCAGCATCAAACGCGATCCGAGTCAACACTCGGTGCCTGCCACGTCGAATGACCCACCCATGCCGCCCATGCCTAGCTTTACGACCTTGCACCCGACGCTCCGTGATCACTGGACCAACTTTGAAGGTGATCTCAACACACAGCTGACGAACGACCAACGGGACGAATACCATGCCGAGGAAGATGCACACATGACGTCTGTGGAAGACATTCGAGCGCCAGACGTGCCCAGTCGGCCACAGCAACCGTCACAACCAACCAAACAACACCAGCTTTACCCGCTCACCATACCCTCCTCTGATTTCCAATCGAATGCACCGTACACAGACACCTCGTCTTACCCACCTGAGAGGGGGGACGCGCCGTATTCCAGTGCGTCGTCGCAGGCACCGTCGCAGGCACCGTCGCACCACCCACCAGCGCAAACGCACGCATACCATCACTACCCGTCCGCGTCCGCGTCCTCTCAGACTTCGTCGCAAGGCTATCCATACCATTCGCCCGATCCGCGCTACGAGCCGTACGGACTGCCGGCGTACCAGTACCCGCCTGCCGACCAGGGAGAACAGTATTACCAAACTCAACAACCCCATTACCACCCCGATCCGTCGTATGGGTATACCGGCATCACCCCCGGATCATCGTCGCAGTATCCTTTGGGATCCATGTCCCGCTACCAGGATCCGTCTGTGCAGCTGCACCATTGGGACGACGATCGTCGAACGTATCCGGGTCCCATGTCACATACCCAGCCGTTGAACCCATATTCGCGGTATAATATCGGCCATGCCTATACCGAAGGCGTCGTGGAGGAATCTCATCAGCAACAACACCAGGTTCGCCTCCAGGAAACGTGGCAGTCGTTTGGCGTGTACGTCGGCTCGCCCCGACCGAGCCACTAACACATCGTATTGTACCTCTTGTTTTCGACCATGCATTCTCTGTTGTCTTGTTTTTATGCATACCTGCAGCGATTCCTTATCTGTCGATTATAGTCCCTACATTCGACGTCCAAAAAGCCCCATCTTATGTACAGAGTGTAATATTAGTGACATGGTCATATTGTTCGTCTCCTACACATAAAATAGTCTCGTACCAGACGTTCTAAAACGCACCAGGCAGAGTTCGTTTGTGTACTGGCACTGTTCGCAGAATCACCTGCTACAGCCCCTTGCAGAGCATCTTCAGTCTTGCTGTCTGTGCTCTGCAGAGCCCGATCTCGGTCGGCACGGCGAGGATCGCCGCAAGTAGGATACCAGACGAGTCCGAGAAGCCCAACGATCCAATCTTGAACTCGAGTTCTTGCCGCGCGCGCTCTATATCGAGCACCGTCGATGGATCGGGTCGTGCTTGATTGATCCGGTAAAACACGTTGACGCTGCAAGACACCCTGTTATACTCGGTCGCATCACGCAGACAAAAGAAATGCTTACTATGCGAGTCCACCGCATACACCCTCGATGCTGATGAGCAAAAAGACAAACAGGATACTGGCCGCGGGATGATCCTCGGAAAAGATTCCGACGGCCGATTCGTACACCAAGGTCACGAGGATCACGAACTGGGTAATTGCCGGCAGAGAAAGAAGCCTCTCGGGCAGGGGTGGGAGACCAATCGAGATCGACGAGCGAGAAACAAAGACCGTAGACTGATACACGAGCTACGAATAGGGAAATACAAATGAGATGTCGCGGGTAAGACGCGGATTCATTTGAACAAAGTCGAAAGAAGTCCGTACCTGCCATAGCGGGTAATAGTCTCTAATGGAGTGGATGATCTTGCTCAGGAGGCCACCATCTTCTGGAACGGGATACAGTAAAGTTGGTGCTACGCCCTGTGGTGGAAGCGTATAGCGGACGAATAGGGGAGTTCAAAGGTGCTGACCTGATTGATCGTATATTCAAACTACAGGTGACGGTTAACGACACGAATATTGGTGAGTATCAGAATATCTACTTACAGTATACACCAAGACTGTAGGAGGGATAGTCAGGTCTATATCGTCCGCGTAGCAAGGGAACACTTACAGAGCGGAAGCATGTACCTGAATATCATTGGCTTCACTAAGCGCCACTTGTCTGCACCGGTCAAAAATACCGGTACTTTAGAGGGCTGGCCGAGAAGGGTATCGCCCTCGGCAATCTCCACTGGAAAAACATCTGGGTCCTCTTCGGGGAGAGGAGTGTAAGACCCAGGAGAGGGCGAGTCCATAAATGCAGCCGGCCGTGGGAGCAAAAGGAAATGTGTGAGAGGTAACACAAAGGGTAGTATCTGATGAGGAAGCGGCTAGTGTGAGATTGCGATAGGGTGGAGAACAAAAATAGTGTGCCTACTGCGGAGACGCCGACGCCCAAACGAACACCGAGTCCTCTGACTTCCCACCACAGGAAGGCTCCAACGAGTCCAGCAGCGCCGGTACCGGAGGCAAAGTAGCTAGAGGACTATTTAGCTAAATTCCTGGCTCCTAGTGGATGTACTCACCCAACGCTGTGTCCTCCCATGGAAAGATTGTACGTAGTCGATAGTTGCAGGAATGTTATTTCGCCCAAACCTAAGTCCGAAAGTCCGAAAGAAGGTCACATGGATAGCAAAGTGAGTGAGAATTACCGGAAGCAAAAGAAGCGAGACAAATGCCAAGCAACCTGGCAAGTAAACTCTCATACAGGGCAACGACCTGACGATGATGAGTGGTGTTAATGCGCATCAATGGGACTCACCAGCATGCCAATGAAGCTCAACAGTGCACATCCTACGATGCGCCGGGTGTATCGTATCTTTCCTTTGAGGAAATACGGCCACCCTAGCTTAGCCATCAAAGCGGGAAATATGTTGCAAAAAGCGATGATTCCCTTGGGGGTGGATGGGGGTACTAGATCGAGTGCAGCAGAGAGAATGATCACATATAGAACTGAAAGATGGTGCTTGAGCCCCTAGACCAGATGCAAGGATGACGCTCACCATTGTTGATGAGCCCAAAGAGAAAAAACGAGGCGCCGAGTTTCAGGAGCTTCTTCTTCCAACCTGTAATGTAATGAATGAGTATGGCGTTGACAAAAAGGAAAGGAAGATGCGACAAATGAAGTCCTCGTGTGGAGTCGAGCACGATTGGGAGGGATGAGACCGGGGATGGCCCTGGAGAGGATCAACACCCCACGATTTGGCGCGAAGGTAGCTTTACCTTGTGGTTTGTCTTCGAGGATGTCCTCCTGGCTGCGTATTCGTACTATGGGCATGTTTGAAGTCAACTCCTGCAACTCGACCGTGTCAGAGTGTTGTAAAGGTGAAACTGTCACAGTCCCACTGCGAGTCATTTAAAGGCATCAGAGTCGGACAGCAATGCGTGCCACGGAAACTGCTCCGTTTGCTAAACACCCCTCTTGGGTGGGTCACATTTCTATTTTAGGCCTTGTTCAGGAGTCCCGTCCCCGCCGTGAGGACACACGGGTGCGCCCGGTTTTTAAATCCGAGGCCGGATCTTAAAACCATTCTGACTGATTTACAAGACACTCTGTGAGGACCCAATGGCCCCTAATTTGAGTTGGAATTTTGCCGGCAATGACCCCTCCGATAGCGCAGGTGAAGAAAACCGAAGTCAGTCCGCGCACCGGTTTGTGCCCACGATCCCATACCACTGCTGGGAGGATCGCTTGGGAACGCGTCCGCTCGCGATGCCTACCCCTACCCAACAGCAAGATAGGAAAAGCAAGCACTGTCGACATTACTAGACGAAACAGACAACATGTGTGATGGTGCGATAGCTTGGCTTTGGTCAATTGTTACAACAAACATTCTAGCACCCCTCTTGGTGGGTACCTATTCTATCCTCGCAGGACCGTCAAACAGCCTTCCAACACGTCGATAGCTACGTCGATTTCGTCCTTGCTCACATTCAGGGATGGAACCAGACGCACTGCGTCCGTCCCCGCCGTCAGCATGAGGACACCACGCTCCCGCCCCAGCTGCACGGCCTGACCAGGGTGTGCCACGTTTTTGAATCCAAGGCCACGGAGCAGTCCACGACCTCGGATCTTGTCCTGGATAAGGTCCGGGAACCAACGAGTCAAATACCCCAGTCGGCTATCTAGATAGGCGCTAACGTCCTTTACGTGACCCACTGACGTTGGTGCGCTGAGCCGGCTCAATACGTGGTGCCCGACAGCACACGCCAGTGGAGAACCCCCAAACGTGGTTCCGTGGGTGCCTATAGGGGAAAAAAAAACGTCAGCGTTGCTGGCTACGCTAGGTACTCTGCGCCTCACCTGGCGTCATCGTGGAGGCAATCGAGTCACGCAACAGAACGGCCCCAATCGGGTAACCGTTCGCCAAAGGCTTGGCCATCGTGACAATATCAGGGTGGCAGTCGACCGCAAGGGACGAGTGCGCCCAGAGTGATCCAGTCCTAAACAGGCCACACTGTGCAAGGATCGCATCAGAAGCATTCATGAATCTCACAATGAGCCTACCTGTATCTCGTCATAGATCAACACAGCCCCAGTCTCGTCGCATCGTTTCCGTAACGCTCTCAGCCAAGCTTCGTCAGCAGTAGTCACACCTCCCTCCCCTTGCACAGGCTCCACGATGACCACGCAAGTGTCGTCGCTGATCAACTTGGACAGACCCTCGTGGTCATTGTACGTCCCGATATCGACGCCTGGTATCAACGGCCGGAACGGCGCTTGGTATTTTTCGGTCGATGTGACGCTCAGCGCACCCATACTGCGACCATGGAACGAGTTTTGGAAACAGACGATGCGGGTTTTCGGACAGGAAGGATCGTCCGCTTTGCCACCCGTAGCAGCAGCCCAACGGTCCTTGCCAATCTTGCGCGCGATCTTCAACGCGCCTTCGTTGGCTTCCGTGCCCGAGTTTGCAAAAAAGACTTTGGCACTTGTTGTCGAGGGAGACGATCCTGTGGCGAATCCGAGACCACCGTGTTGTTGCGTGAGGGTTACGATCAGCTCTGCAAGCTTGGGTGCCCACTGGTTGTGATACACGTTTGATGCGTGCAGCAACGTCGATGCTTGTTGATGCAGGACCTGACAGAATCGTCAGCAAAAAAATCGTTGGAGACTGAGGTTGACGCTTGCGCACCTCTGCGATGCCGGGGTCAGCGTGACCCAAAGCGTTCACTGCAATCCCTGCACTAAAGTCGAGGAACTTTCGGTCCTCGGTATCCCATACCCAGCTTCCGCGACCGTGCGAGAGTACGAACGGTGGTCGAGCATAAACGCCAAGGACGTATTGCTCTCCGAGAGCGAGGGTGCTCGAGGTAACAGATGCTTTGGGCACAGCAGATAGGTCATGAATAGCCTTGAGGTATCGAGTGCTTGGCGCAGAACGATGCTGAAGAAGAAAACGAATATGAGATCAAACATGCAAGGCCGACTGACTCTATTTGTGATTCGCACCGCCCTTCTGGCCAACACCCTCGAGCTCACGCTAGCCACGACTGGACTTTGAAGGCGGCAAAGGCTCATACCAACGTTTTAACAGCGGTCAATGATGGGGAATGTGTCGGTGAACGAAGATGGGTAACCCAGTGGTCTTAAGTATCTTGGCTGGCAGGACTAGTCCACAGCAGCCTTCCAACGAGTCGCTGTACGAGTAACAGCAAATTTACAGCAATGAGCAAATTTTGCGCACACCTAACTCCGCTTGTATGTAACGATCAGGGAACAAGTCGGAGAGAGCCTAAGTGGATGAACAAGGAGGTACGGTATGGAGTATCTCGCAGAATATATCATTTCTTCCGCAACAACTGCAACGCAATGTCCTCTTCCTCTTCAAGGTCGCGAGGCTGCGCAGCATGCGCCACTTTCGACACGGAAGATAATTTGGCTCGTTTCGGCGGAGGGGGAGCAACGCGATCCTCATCTTCATCCCTCTCGCGATGCGTCTTCACGTAAAGAAAGAGACCTTGAGTGGGCGGCACATTGAACGAGAGTACTATGACTTACCCCATGCTCCCGCTCTTTCCGTCTCCGCTTCTTCTCCTTCTTCTTTTCCTTCGCTTCCTGCTTGTCGATGACGTCCGCACTCTTCATCTTGCCCTTTTCCCCCTCGGCGAAAGTTCGCCCCTCTTTCTTGACAGCATCCGCTCCGTTTTTGTAAAACTCGTCAGGGTTGACCATCTCATACACATCGTGTGGGTTTCCTTCGTTGTCAAAGATAAGCTTCCGTCCCAATTGCCCGTATTTAGCGACCATCCGTTTCGTTCGCGACAGTTTGATCTTGCGCCTCGACAAGTTTTCGACATCAGGATCAGGTCCCGCGGGGGTAGCGAGGTCGAGATCGTGATCAGCACGTTTGAGGGTAATAAAGTCTTCCTCCTCGTCCTCGGCGTCTCCGTGATCGATGAGTCTGGAGTAATGTTCGGACAAGATGTTTTGGTTTTTGCGCTCGAACATTCGATCATACTTGGTTCGTACTGTGTTCTACAATATATCTTTAGTAAGTCGAAATGAAATGAAAAGAGAAACGAACTTTCGCGGGTTTAGAGCCCTCTGTTGTGGCCCTTGTATTGGTTGACTCTCGGGTAACATCCTCCGACTCTTGGTCTTCCGACTGTTCAGCACTTTCTGAACTCGACAAGCCCTCCATGTTCTCCTCTTCCGATGATGAGGTATCGGCTTTTTCGATTTCGATCTGTGCTTGAAGGGTAGCCACGGTCTGAGACGCATTTTTCTGCTTCTTCGCTTGCTCCCTGCTCAAAATTTTGATCTTGGGCGTGCCTGGCAACCCAAGCGATTCAGCGAACTCGTCGATGGGAAGCTCATCTAGCTTAAATATCGACTTGTCCTTGTGGAGATGTACGGATCGGACGTAGGACACAAATGCCTATTCGCGGAAGAGCGTTCATTAGTCTGGATGGAACCGCGTGCGCGCAAGAACATGGACTCACGCGCTGCCCGAGATATTTGATCTCGGGGTCCCGGAAGGCAAGATCTTGAAGTTGGTTTTGGATGCTCTGAGTCTTGCTGGCTCGGATTTTGATATTTTCGATCTTGATTCCTTTATCCTCCAGCGCAGCAAGCATGCCCTGCTCTTCACTTGGAAGGAGCAGTAAGAGTCCCTTTCCGGAACTATCGTATCGCGCCGTCCGACCCACGCGGTGAATGTACGTATCAGCGTCCTCCGGCGCGTCTACCTGCACGACCCAGCCCACCGACGGAAAGTCCAATCCACGCGCCGCGATGTCGGTCGCAAATAACACTGCGTGCTGTGAAGACGTGAAGCGGCTGTACATCGTCAACCTCGCAGCCTGCTTCTGTTTGCCATGTAGATGAAGTAACGGTATCCCGGGTTGCATCTTGCAGAACGCCTCGAACACGAAACGGACCTGTTTTCCGCTCGAGAGGAAAACGAGGGTTTTAGAGTGAAGGTGTGTTTTGATGAATGACCAGAGAATATCGAGCTTTCGATCGAGCGTGCATACGCTGTAGTGTTGTGAGAGGCTTGCAGGCGTCGCCGTCAAACTTCGGGTTTCTGGTAAGCCGATGTGTGCCGGATCGTTGAGACTGAGACGGGCCAGCTGCGCAACGGATTGCGTTTGCGTCGCGGAAAAGAGCAACGTTTGGCGAGATTTAGGGAGATGTGACAAAAGCGCAGACAGCGTCTTGGCGAAGCCCATGTCAAGGATTCGATCCGCCTCGTCGAGAACTAATGTAAGGTTAGTTCTCGGCCCATACACGAAAGTATTACTTACCAAGAAGCTGCAAATTATCGGACTCAAAACCAAACGTTTGGTCCATGTGTTGCAAAAGTCGACCTGGCGTCGCGACCAGAATGTTCATTCGAGACAAGCGCTCGCGTTCGTCCTTGAGATTCTTCCCACCAATTACGAGTCCTGCAGAGAAGCCGTGATAGCAGCCAATAGAGCGCAACACGTCGAATATTTGGACGGCCTTGCCGTTCGTCACAACCTTCGTCTAGCTTGAGTTTCAGAAACGCACCAATTCTCGCGTTGGAGATATGATCAAAGCCCCGAGTCCATCTTGAGGTCCCCATTTTTGACGATAGAGTATCTCGAGTGTAGGGATCAAGAATGCGAGGGTCTTCCCACTTCCAGTCCGCGCGGCACCTAGAACGTCCTTTCCCTTCAACGATACTGGTATGCTTGATGCCTGGATGTCGGTCATGTCGACGAAGAAGCATTTTTTGAGACCTTGGTTTGGTTAGGCAAATTGGTCGTCCCAGTTGGAGCGTGTAACATACCTCGCTTGGTGAGATGGGATATCGGAAGATCAGCAAACGCTTTCAGGTCCTCCGGAGGGTCCTAAAGAAATCTCAGATCTGTATAAGTACATGAGCTAAGTCTAGACGGTTTACTCACGAACTCCATAGCGAGTCGATCCAAATCATCTAGCTGCTTTCTGTCATTTATTTTCTTGACCCGGATTGTGTGAAGGGGTCCCGCCTGTTTCTTGATCTTGCGCCTCCTAGGAACAGCTGAAGGTCCCGCCTGTGGGTCTGGCATATCGTGGTGGAGAGTGGTCTTACTATATTAGCCCGATTTGGTAATACATCTCCAGTAGCAAGTCTTTGATGGTGACAGATTCGGGTCCAGGAATACAACGCGTATTTAAGTAGCCATCAATTAATCATGTCCTGCTCTCGGTCGAAACGCCACCACGACGGTTGAATTGACCACACCCTCTCCCTTTAAAGTCAGCCACCTCCCTAATCGATGCTCCTGACCCAATCCAGCGACCAACAGGAATGTCTCGATGCCCGTTATCTTGACAGTCGACGACCTTCCGTTGGGGATAGGTGGGGCAGGGCCGGACCACGAGGCACCGTTCAGGAAACCTTCGGGAGCAGGTAGGAGCTGGAGAGAGTTGACAACGCCAAGGGCTGGAACTGTGCCCACGAGGGAGAAGGACTTGAGTTTCGAGTCGATCTTCCATATTCGTATGTCACCGTCCCATGACCCTGGGTGAATGTATCGTCAAATACGACCGTTAAACGGAAGACTGGGACATGTACCAGACGCAAACACGTCAGAATATCGCAGACATGCAACAGATGTTATCCATCGTGGTGTCTTGACGACGCCTGCGGTCGACGAGTCGACTTCGTGTAAATCGTGACATAGAGCCTGAGTGAATATCGGCTTCTTTTTTTGAGTGTTCCATAGACATATTGAACTATCGTGGATGGGTCAGTTGTGGGCCCACTTATAGATCAAAAAAACGGAAACATGCCCCGTGTCACCCCCGCTAACGAAATGCGTTTCATCAATCATAGCGACGCACTCGATGCTGCCCTCCACGAAACTTTTCCGCCTTTCTACACCCTTCCCCTTCTTGCCTTCCCCTTCTGAGCCGCTCTCGTGCCCCTCGAATGCGCCTCCTTCTAGTAGTTCGCGTAGCGCACTCTTCCCACCACCACGGAATACGAGCTGACTCTCCTCTGGAATTTTCCAGTACCGTAGCGTTCGATCTCGAGCGCCAGCTGTGACAGCTGCCTCACCACGGAGAGCATCTACGGAGACGATGGTATCTTGGTGACCGAACAGCGTTTCGACGTATCCCATAACGGAGAGGTCAAATAGCTTGACTGTGCGATCAAAGGATCCAGTGTACAGTTGTAGAGTGCCTTTACGGAAGGCGAGGCTCTAGAAACAAAGATCGGCATGTTCGACACGAGTGACGATAGCAATAGTAAAACGAGGATCCACACACAGATATGAGGTCTTTATGACCTCCGAAGCCTTTCAGCCACTGATTCTTCTCAACGTCCCAAACACCGATTTTTTTATCCTTCCCGGCACTCGCGAGGTATTGACCATTACTACTGATGGCCAACGCCAAGACTTCGTCCGTATGACCTTCGACATCGAATGGATTTGCCCTCTGCTTTCCTTTACTTTTGGGATCTAAACGTTTCTTGTAAAAGGTGGTTATTTTTTGACCAGTCCGAAGGTCCCATTTGTTTATGGCACCGTCTTTCGAAGCTGTGAAGAGGTATTTGGCGTCCTCAGTAGCTACAGCTGATGTCACGGACAGTCGGTGGCCGCGACAACGGAGCTGTGAAGCGGGTGTGAAATTGTACTAGACACGCGGTGGGTACCTGTAAAGGAATGGGGAAATACGTGCGGCTTACGACGTCTGCAATGAATAGATGAATCTTTCCAGAGTGTTCGAGTACGTCTTGACGAAGACGAGCTGATATGACTTGCTTGTCGACCTCTGCTGCATCGAACTCCCCTTCGGCTGAGCGGATGTCATGAACGGTGCGTACCACATGCACATCAGCACGCTCACCGAGACCCTCTGTCACGCTCTGCAGGTAGAGCTTTGCTAACCGAAGACGCTTCTGTGCAGGCGTCTCATCTATGTCCTCGTCCCCACTAGACTCGGGCTCTTCGTCTGCACGGAGATCAAGGTTGTCGATGGCCTCGTCGTCTGTCCTGTCCGAGTCTAATTCTTCGTCCTTGCGGCGTTTCCTTGGCGTTGGCTTGGGTTGCGTGCCATTAGACTTGGACTTGTCTTTGTGCGACTGTCTCGTCGTTCGCTTCCGTTTCTTGGATGTAAAGAACGCGTCTGGCATATTTCACCGACCGCAAGTCTGATCGAAAAAAATCAATTTGGATCTGGTATGTGCACGGCATTGGCCGAGATCACGTGACTCCACGTGATCCACATCCTTATTTGGCCATCTCCGATGTTGCTTGAAATTCGACTTTGTTTTTAGAAATGTCAGTCAGACTCGCATCTCCCCGATTTCTTCCGCTCTCCCAACAACACTTTGCCGCTCACAAGAGATCTTTGACATCGCTCCCAACAATGAGCAGACTCTCCCTCGATGACCTCAACCCCGCCATTCGCAACGTCCAGTATGCTGTGCGCGGCGAGCTCGCCATCAAAGCAGAGGAATACCGCGTCAAGCTTCAACAGGACCCGAAGTCCCATGGGCTTCCTTTCAATCAAGTCATTTCATCCAACATTGGAAACCCCCAGCAAAAAGGTCTCGATCAAACCCCGCTCACTTTTGTCAGGCAGGTAAGTTGATCTTTACCCCCTGTGTCTGCTGCCAGTCTCGGAGTCACCTGTATCATCTCTGATCGCGCCCCGTCGCAGGTTGCCGCGCTGATGGAATACAGGGAACTCAAACATCTTGCTCCGAATGCTTTCCCAGGGGATGTCATCGCACGTGCCGATGAGCTATACCAAGAAATCGGCTCTATCGGCGCATACTCCCATTCTCAAGGTGTCCCGCTCATTCGCAAGCACATCGCAGAGTTTATTCAAGGTCCGTTCCCCTTCTTACCTACTGCCTTGCACATATTGACGTGCTGTACTCCTTGGACGTGTCTTCTCGCGTGTAGCTCGCGACGGACATCCGGCATACCCCGAACACATCTTCCTCACAGGCGGAGCTTCCGCCGGTGTATCTCTCTTTATCTCGATGCTCATATCCAATCCTGGAAAATCGGGAATCCTCATTCCCATCCCACAATACCCTCTATACACCGCAACCCTCGCACAATATTCTGGGGTACCCATTCCCTATTACCTGGACGAGGCCAACGGGTGGGGCACTTCCGTCCACGAAATCAGGGCGCTCCTCGAGAAAACACATCAGAAAGGCGAGATACAGCCCAAGGCTCTTGTCATCATCAACCCTGGCAATCCGACGGGTGCCCTCCTTGACAGAAAGACTCAAGACGAGATCGTCCAGCTTTGTGAGGAACACAACCTTGTCCTTCTTGCTGACGAAGTATATCAAACGAACCTCCACCGCCGAGATACCCACCCTTTCACCTCGTTCAAAAAGGTCGTCGTCGAGTCTGGCAAAGACGTCGCCCTCGTATCCTTCCACTCCATCTCCAAGGGTGTCTTTGGCGAATGTGGTAGACGCGGTGGTTACTTTGAATGCACCAATATAGGCGATGATGTCATCGCCAATATTTACAAGATGGTCAGTGTCGGTCTCTGTCCACCCCTCCAGGGACAGATTGGGGTGGACTGCATGGTTCGCCCACCAAAGAAAGGGGAGGAAAGCTATGCGCTCTGGGAGAAGGAGACCAATGCGATCCACAAGGTTCTCGCCCAACGCACTCGTCAAATGGTCCAAGCTCTCAATGCCGTGGAGGGAGTTAGCTGTGTCGACTCACCTGGTGCCTTGTATCTGTACCCTCGGATCACGCTGTCAGACAAGGCGATCGAGGCCGCGGAAGCGGCGGGTAAAGCACCGGATGCTTTCTACGCTCTTGCACTACTTGATGCGACTGGCATCTGCGTCGTCCCTGGATCAGGGTTCGGACAGAAGGATGGAGAATACCACTACCGGTTGACATGCTTGTGTCCTGGTGTGGAGGACTATATTGGCAAGCTCGTCAAGTTCCACCAAGACTTTACGCAAAAGTACCCCAACGCGTGATAGGCCTGTCACAAACTTTGGGCTATCTATGTGTATGACGCTGCTGTGCACATTGTCGTGTTATTGCATCTACAACGCTGTAATTTATCGTGTAGACTGTATTCCCAATAGAACGGGCTATAGAAGTGGTTTCGTTGGATTTGTTAGTGTCATGTCAGTTCCACCACCATCATCGTTGTCGCTTGCCCACCGCGAGTCCATTGCCCGTCTTCTCACACCTCTGCGTCGTATCCGCCCTACCGTTGCATACTACAAACTCGCTGCGCATCGCATACCAACCCTATGGACATTGTATCGCGGTCTCCAGAGGCATGCCGAGCGCGAAAATGTACGCTGACTGCACCGTTTGTTTTCTGGGTGTAGGCTCACACGACGTTTCAGGTGAAATGGCGAATACGCACACTCTTTGAAGCGAAGAGACATACGATTCAGGCGCACATTGCAAAGGCCCAGCTCGAACGGGCATACCAGGTGAGAGTTGCTGCATTCGCTACGACACGAGTCTCTCTCATTCTCCCCTCGCACAGTGGCTCGACAAGTTCGTGCGTGCAAAACAGGGTGATGCGCCTCTCCAAGCTGTCCTCGACAGATATGATCGCATGATCACAAGCAAGCGCGAGAGGAGAGAGTTTGGTCGGCTGGTCAGGGAGGCGCTAGTGCGTTCGGTCATCACATGCTCTTCATTCATTGTACCTACGATACACTGAAAAACAGGAAGAACAAGCCCGCCTGCGCACCCGCACCATCTTCAAGGGCTCCTTCATCCGCCCAACGTTGTACAACAAGCTCCTCCCACGGCTGGTCCCCCAACCCGTCAGCGTTTCGTGCATGATCAACAAGCGTCGTCTCGGTAGGGAACGTCGATACGAGCAATCCGTACGACTGAAGGAGTGGATCAAGGACCTCCAGATGGAAAGCGCGTTCGAGATGCAACTCCGTCGTCATTCAGGCGCGCGTATCGACCCAGTGTTCAGCGATGATCCAGATGCATGGGGTTCGTATCCATCGCGCGTGGTCTCTGTTTTAGGTGTTCTGATATAGGCTGACGTGAGCTGGTAGTCCAACCCCTGCGAGACAAGCTACAGATCATCCACAAGGCGAACGAGAGGGAGTACGAACGTTTGTACTCGGATTATCCTCGGTCGCTCCTCCTTGAGGGCCTTCGTGCGCGCCGAGAAAAGATTCGGTGCAAGACACGTCAGTACGAACGCGAGCGGGCTGGACAAGTGTTTCCGTCGACGCTTGCGCGCATGCGTCAGGGTCCGCCTGCGCACGTGCTAGCCAAGATGACGTCCGAGGAACGGAGGGCGGATAAGATCGTGAGGAGTCCGAGTGAGGCGGGATATACCGCCGCGGTGAAGATGAAGATGGGAAGGAGATTGAAGGATGGTGAGACGTGGAGGATGGAAGATGGGAGGGTAGAAGAGTGGGAGAGGTTGGAGAGGTTGGAGGCAGAGGTAAGAGAGGAAAATATGCGACGGCGGTCGGCGAGTGTGGAGGACGAATTGAGAGCAAATGCGACTCGGAGTTGAGAGGCATGTGCTACACACTATCCACATTGCTGACAGTCGAGGCTGAATTGACGGTTCCGTTAGGAATGTGCACCGTGCACTACTACCTGTTCGTCGAGCAGTAAAACATATGTGCGCAGTTACTTTTGCGCTTTGCGTTCTCGTATGATCGTGACGATAATGATAATTCGACGAGCTAAGTCCACCTCAGCGCCTTGACTGTCGAAGCGTCTGCTGCTCATCACCAGCAGTGTGCGCCATGAAGCCTCCCTGGGCGACCCGGACGTGATGGACATGCGCCTCGGTGGTATCAAGGTGGTACGTCCATTTTCTGACACGCAAACACCCCAACTGACTTTTTTCTTGTTAGACATTTCACTGCCTGCATCATACAGAATGGCTTTTACGTGGACGATTGGGATTGGGTTCACCTTAAGGAGGTAGACGTGTCATTTTCGGAAACGACAAACTTGGCGTGATGTACATACCCTTCAGACCGTCCGATGGCATCCGACTTCTATACACAGCCCGCTGCGAGCGCCGTGTTCCACCGCAACCTTCATATAAATCTGGACGTCCAGTGGTCATTCCTTCCTTCATCACCATGCATATGCACTCGGCACAGAAAGTCGTGATCGAACTTATTGCGCTGGTCTCACAACGAGTCGTCAATGGGCTTGTTAGGAACTCTGGCCGCAAAACTGTCGAAAGCGCTCAGTTGGATAAGGTCGTCGTCGGTTCCCGCGCCGTTCTGGCCGCGCTCGGCCAGACGTCGCCTCTGACAGATAGTACCGTCGATGACAGACTTCGAGACTGGTTATCTAGCGAAGAACCCCAAATGTGTTTGAATGTTTTGAATCAAATGGAGGCGCTACTCAATGTGAGGCTCGACCATGGAGCAAAAACCTTCCTCCAAGCATTCC
Organism: Porphyrellus cyaneotinctus; assembly: GCA_038091315.1. NCBI lineage: Eukaryota > Fungi > Basidiomycota > Agaricomycetes > Boletales > Boletaceae > Porphyrellus > Porphyrellus cyaneotinctus. The sequence continues at coordinate 11,249 of JBBPOF010000042.1, read as the reverse complement.
CCTCGCGAGCGGCTACCAAAGACAAGAGTAACGAGGCGATCAAACTCTTCCAGAAGCGCAAGGACTGCTTCCTTTACTTGCTCACGACCGACGTTTGGTGAGTAGTGTCTCGACACGTCGTCAACGAACGCACGTTTCATGTAGTTCGGCTAGGAATCATGAGAGCAGTGCTCAGCAACAATCGCGACCGTTACAGGCGGCTGCAACGCACACCGATGAGACGGTTCATAATCGAGCCCAGCAGTGTGAGAGCAAGGACACTCCCGGTACTTCGCAAGGAAGAAAGATAAAGAGACAGAGAATCAATAGTATGTCACCTTGTTTTATGTTTGCGTGCCACTTTCTGACCGTATCAAATACGTCATGTAGGGAAGAAACTAAACGATATCCTGGAATGGCTGCATGCGCTGAAATGTGGGGAAACACATGAACGCACTATCCTTTTACGACAGCGTGACACATGTACATGGTTGCCCAACACGGATACATACAAAGTATGGAAGAGCACGGATAACTCATTCCTGTGGCTAAATGGAAAAGGTCGGTTGATCGAAGCAGTCCAAAGTTACCGTATTCATGAATTCGTCTTTGCAGCCGGAGCAGGGAAATCTGTCCTAGCGTGCGTGTGTGTCTCGTCCCCCACAATCATATTGACCCTGGTTGTAGCGCTTCCGTTATCGAGGACCTGAAGTGTACACTGCAGGACGACCAAGTTCTGACCCTATTCTACTGCGACTTCCGGAATGAGCGATCTACGAGCGCCATCGAAGTGATGCGCTCCCTTCTTTCCCAGCTGCTTCAGCAGTTTTGCTACCATACAGTGGATTCCGGTGACCTGATGGAGGAGCTATTGAAGGAAAAGGATGGAGCCACCTCGATCATCAGCAATGCCACACTTCTCGCGCGCTACATTTCTTGCGCGGCTAAGTTATTCGGCCAACAGCCGTTCCTTGTTATCGACGCCCTGGACGAGTGCAAAGATATTGAAAGGCTTCTCGATGCTCTCGTAGCATTGAGAAATGGAGGTGGTGTTCGCTTATTCGTGACCAGTCGGCCACTACTGGTGATCAAGGACAGGCTCTTGGACTTTCCTTCGATCTCTATGGAGGCAATGAAGTACGCCGTATTAGCGGATATTACACTACACATCACAAGGGAGCTAGATTCTCATCGACGTCTGAGAACCCTCGATACTGGCTTGAAAGACGAGATTTATACTAAGCTATGCAAGAGGGCTGACGGAATGTGAGTACTATTGCACTGCGAAGTCATCTCGTTGACTCACTCATGATCATTGGTATATAGGTTTCGGTGGGTTGAATGTCAACTCAACGTCCTCAGACGATGTGTAACTGCTGTACGGATCCGCGAAGTGCTCAACGACCTTCCGACCGACCTGTATGCAACCTACGAAAGGATTCTCCACAACCTTAGCAGGGATGAACATGAAGGAAAAGTTGTTCGGCGTGCCCTTGACTGGCTTGTAGCTGCTTTGGAGCCTCTAAGACTGTCCCAGATCATAGAAGGCCTCTCTATTGACCTTAGGCAACGAAATTTAGACCCTGATTCTGGACCTGTTCACGGAACCGCTTTACTGGATGTGCTAGGCAGTTTGGTGACATATAACGAAGCAACGGACGTCGTTATTCTGTCTCACTTCAGTGTCAAGGTATGCTTGGTGTCCATCTTGTTTGCAAACACTGACTGAACTGTCATTTGGATAGGAATATCTGACTGGGGAGCCCAGCAGGGCAAAGCAGCCAATGTACCATATCAACCAACAGGACGCTCATGAGCAGCTGGCTCTGCTTTGTATGTGTTATGTTAGCATCTATCTTGGGGACCTCGGTGGCCGTCAAGCATCAACCCGCAATGTGCATCGGTCCAGGGTGCACGGAGATGGCGAGAATATGTCAGTGTTCCGTTCCATAACACATCAACAACAACCGCGCGAACCTTATCCCCTCCTTGAATATGTTGTATCCAAGGGCCTTCACCATCTTGCTCACGTCAACCGAAAGAGAGTAGTCCTCAAAGCCATCGAAACTCTCCAGTCGGATGCACTACGCCACCCTTCGGAGTGGCAACAGTTTTGCGAGACAGCCTATTCCTACCCGCCATGGCCGACTCTTGAGCATGACATGATGCTGTACATTCTGGTTGCTGTCGCTCCCGAGCCGCTCCTCCGTTTATTCATCGGCCGTTCTCCGCTGAAGCCAAAGGACGGAACGAATCCTCTTGTATATGCTGCACGCTTCCGCAAGATCGAACATGTTATGACCCTGCTATCAAGAGGTGCCAGCTTAAACTTGCGTGGTTGGGATGTCGATGTCTATTCTCGTCGCCATATCTTCCCAATCCAAGCCGTTATAGATCCAGGAATCGAGGACCTTGATATCCTCGATTTGTTCTTAGCCAAAGGAAGTCCTGTACCTAACGAGCTGTTCGTTAGTGTATTTGAAAAACGCTGCTTCACTCCCGCTCGTATTGTGTCAAGGCTGCTACAAACCGATGAATTCGTCGAATGGACAACCAATACTCAGGAAGGACTGCTCCTACGTGCGCTAGATATTACGCGATATAGTAACGGCTGCCCTTCAGAAGAAGAAGTCAGTATAATTGAGCGAAGACTTGTGCAGATCGGCTGTGACACACCTGGTCGGTTCAATGAACAATCCCTCCGCCAGGCCATATCCGCAGGGCATGTATCCACCGTCAATGATATCCTTTCCCAGAACATCATCTCACTACCTCCCGACATTATGCTCGAAGCGTCCCGCAGCAGGGATTCGAATACAGAAATAATACATCTCTTCCTTGACAAGGGGGCCAATGTCAATGTCATGTCACCAACCGGGGACACCCCAATCCACCTCACCATAACAAGCTGCCTCTCAGAAGGCAACTGTCTGGAAAGCATACAAACCCTCGTTGATGCAGGTTGCAACCCATTTGTATGCAATCTGGTTGACGAGACACCCCTTCACCTTGCGGTCGCGTATGGATACATCTCGCTTGTCGAGTACTTGCTCGCGTCGCATGTACCATTGCCACCTGACATCCTGCTGATCAGGTCATCGAGGGTTCACTCACCTAGAGCGGCAATTGTCCGTCTGCTGACGCGCAAGGAGGCTGATGTACATGCTATCACAGCCAATGGGGACACTCCACTGCATGTTATCCTCGACATGAATTCGTTGGAAGCTGATGAATGTCAGCAGTGCGTCAAAATCCTTGTCGATGCCGGCTGCAACCCGTGTTCATCTAATGCCCTTGGAGAAACACCATTTGATCTTGCAGCGAGATACGGGCACTTTCCTGTCATGGAGTATCTTCTTTCATTGAACCTTCTGCTGTCGTCCCATATCCTCCTATCTGTGGCTGCCTGCCATCTCTCGCAGGCAACACCATTGATCAAACATCTTATTGACATGGGGAATGAAATACACACTACTCAACCTGATGGCAACACTCTACTCCATCTGTCCATATTTGCCACCTCGGAAGCAAATTGTCTGAAAAGAATCCAAGTACTTGTCGGTGCTGGATGTGACCCCTGTGCACGTAATCTAGCAGGCGAAACACCATTTCACATCGCAGCAAAGCGGAGATACATCTCTGTCATGAAATATTTTCTCTCACTCGAAGTACCTGCCCCTTCGGATATGATGCTCACTCAGTTCGACTGGTTTTTTATTACATTCCTTCCGTCAAAGTACTGCTCGACCATTCGTTTTCTTTGCGAGGAAGGAGGGGATATTCACACTGTTGCAGAAAACGGGGATAATCTGCTACACAGTGTAGCAGTGACTTGCGATGTGGATCGTGTCTTGGATTTCACCAAATTCTTGGTTGATGTTGGGTGCAATCCTCGTGCACTCAATTTGGCACGTGAAACACCCCTTCATGCAATGGCGCGAAACGGACATGTCTCTGTTGTCCAATATCTCCTCTCTCTGGAAATACCGCTCCCTCCAGATATCCTGCTTGCTGCGACATCAGACCCAAGGTTCACAAATACACAGATGATTCACTACCTTATCGATAAAGGTACTGATATTTCCGTTGTCACAAAGGACGGAGATACCCCGCTACATCTGCTCCTGGCTGCCGAGGGCGATGAATATGATCAACTCGAATGTGCTAAGATCCTCATCGATGCAGGATGTGATCTTTTCGCTCAGAACCACATTGGGAAGACTCCACTCCACAATGCAGCAAGTTGTGGGCTCGTCACCATCCTAGATCACTTCCTTTTACAAGGTGTATCACTACCCCATGATATCCTCTTCACCTCGGCGCCAGAGACAATTCGTTTCCTTTTCAGTAAAGGCATGGATGACGTCGCAATCAGCAGCGATAACGAATTGATGCACCGCACACTTGACTCTAAGTCCTCTGACGAAGATTGTTTGGAGTGCTCTCGAATTCTCATCGGCGCAGGCTGTGACCCCTCATTCAGAGATGCGTCTGGAGAAACACCCATGCATGCTGCGGTGAGACGGGGACGGATTTCCGTGATCAAGTACTTGCTTTCGCAGAATGCACCACTCCCTACCGATATCCTCCTCGCTGCAATACAAGGGAGGAACCATTGGGACTCGCGAGAGAGCGTATCGCTATTGCGCCTTTTGATCCGCGAAGGCGCTAGCGTGAACTCTACCGCTCAGAATGGAGATACTCCACTGCATCTTTCCATACAACATGACCAGGCCGCTGAAGGACATCTATGGGAGCACATTAAAATTCTTCTCGAATGCGGTTCTGACCCCAACGCACGAAATGTGGAGGGAGAAACGCCGTTTGATCTTGCCAGGGCCAAAGGACGTTTATTCGAGGATAACTTTCGACGCTTGACTCGGGATGCTCAGGCGCAAAGATAAGGAAGCATAATCGTAACCATTTCCAGAGATGATGCCTTGATAAAGTTCTCATCAGAGCTCCGATCACGTTGTGCGGGAATACTAGTAGTTAGTTTATGACACATGCGATTCGTTTACTCTGTTCACCCTGAAAGGCTATGGGTATCGATTTAGTGCCAACACTAGCCCAAATGTCGTGACTGGGATTGACTGTAGCTAGCGTACCCTTCGGTTTGGCTGGTCTGCCTGTTGCACGTGAAGCAAGGGGTGGGGGAGGGCAAAGTATCAGTGATCCTTGCTCAATGGATCCTCCTTGTGCAAGATGACGCAACCCACTGCAGTCGACGTCGTACTCCGCCGGCGGTCATAGGCCCCGAGACCAGTTGATTACATGGCAGATTGAATTTCTATATATCGAAATGCGGAGGGAAAGACCGCCTTTGACCTTGCAGAAGAGAAAGGGAATGATAATTTTCTGCGGCCCACAAAGCTGGAGGGTCTTACATTATTAGTCAAAGTTTGCCGAGGTCACGATCATCCACGATCATTCAGCGAATATGAAGCGATCGATCGATCATAACCAACAACACAACGTCGATCCTAGCCAGCTAGGCAAAGCAAAAAAAAAAAAAAGGCCTCGAGATACACGTCAATGAACCCAAACGACATCTCAACCACCACGCATACCCCTCACCGAATTCCCAAAATCCCCCTCGACCCCCCCTGCTCCTTCTTGCTCGCCGTCTTTTTCTTTCCCTTGACGTCCCTCGAATCCCAAATCCGCCAAAACTTGAGGTTCTCGTCCCCAGCACCCGTGACGAGGACCTCCCCGTTGGGCGACAACGCCGAAAACAATACGCGCGAGTCATGGGCGTCGCGGATCTCGAACAGTTTAGGCGTCGGCGTCGGCGTGGGTGTCGTCCCACGTGAACCAGCCGTGCCCGTACCTGTACCAGACCCAGACCCAGAGGCAGACGAAGAGGTAGGGGGATAACCCCATCCGGTGATAGCATTCCCAGGGAACCCATGGGTGCTCAACAACTCTTTGCGATCCACGCTCCAATGAACGCCTGTCACCTGTGCCCCTGTATGATACGTATGCAACCGCGCACCCGTATTCATGTTCCAAATGTGAATACACGTGTCCGACGTCCCACCCCCGCTTGCGAGGAGCGGTGACCACGGAGAGAATGCGAGGGCCTTGACCGCCGCGGTGTGATTGCGTTTCGTCCACTTGGGTGCGCCTCGGGTGTTGGCACCGACGTCACCACCGCGGCCGTCCCAGAGGTTGACGACATTGTCGTTGCCACCACTCGCGAGGACTTCGCCACCGGGACTCCACCGCAGGCCACATACTTCGCCCGTGTGTCCCTGGAGTGTTGCGACGACATGGCGCGGGACGCGGACGTCGTGGTGGATGATCGAACCATTAGAGTGGCCCGACGTCAAGATATGATTGAACCAGCTGAGACTTGCGACCTGGCCTGCACTGGCCACATCCGAGCTTGACGCCATTGTACGCAGTTTTTGAGACGATGCCACGTCCCAGAGCTCAATCGAGCCGGTGCCGAGGCCGATACCGATGTAGGCGCCGTCGCCACTGAAATCGACGCTAGCAACGTAGGTGTCGTCTGGTGCATCACCTAGATGTGAGACGATGCCGGTGTCGGCTGCCCAGAGATAGGTACTTTCTCCGAGAGCGACGCCGACGACGTTGAGGGCACTCCACGAAATGAGGTTGAGGTAGAAATCATCGACCATGCCTGGTGCGTCGAGGACCCGTTCAGGCGTGGTGGGGACACGACGGGACTTGGTAGATGTGGTGCCGTTAGACGAGGGGAGGGCGTCACGGGCGTACAGAGGGCGCGCAAGGTTACGCTGGGTAGAGAGGAAAGTGGAGGAGGAGGAAGCGGGTGGAGGTTCATGGTAGGCAAGGACGCGTTTGTTGAGGGGGACACCGGCAGCGCTGGCAAGACGTGCAGTATGGCCAGGTGAAGAGTTGCTGGCATTGGCAGCTGCCGCGCTTGCGCCAGAGGAGAGGGAAGAAGGGAGAGTAGCGTCTTCCCGTGCGGTGATGAAGCGATCAGCGTGAGTAGAAGAGTGAGAGAGGGTGCGCTCGCGGGTGGATGGGGTAGATCGGGAGCGTTTTAATTCTGGACGTGGTGGATGGTAGTCGTGCGAGACGACGTCGAGACGAGACTCTACGCCGCCTTTTCTGATGACACCCGCATTGGAGGACGCTGGAACGGGTGCAGCAACAGATGTGGTGCGTTTCACGGGCGATGCAGGACGAGATCGGACTAGGAACGGATTGGACACATCTGCTGGGTGTGCCCGTTTCCGGGGTGAACCGAGCGAGACAGCGTTGAACTGGGAGACGATCGACGGTGTGAGTGGGGTCTTTGCATCGCTGCGAGAGCGAAACCGGGATGGCGTCTTGGGATGGTTCATGTTCGACGACAAAAGCCAGCTCGACGCGTGTTTTTTTGAACCGCTCACCACGTGTAGCGTTATGTCATGTGATCAGTCACGGGAACAGGACACGCTCAGGAGGTCAGCCTCCATTCCAGGCCATTCATAAGGACAGGGGGGTGGAGGGAACGAGAGATGATCAGGAAACGATGGCTCGACGACGTTCGTTTACCACACTCCTTTGTTTCTTCGTACACTCGTTTGCAATGCCGCTTGCCGACGACGACGACGACGACGACAATGACGATGACGACGACAGTACCAGTGGGTGCGGGTCAGAGTCCGACACGCTGCAACCTGTCCAGATCACCCCCGCTCTCCATATCACAGACTCTCCCTCTGCAGCCATCCTCAGTCCATATCAACACCCGCCCACTCCACATCCATCCCCCTCCCAGCACCTACATGCGACCCTTCCCGTGTCGCATCGGGTTCAAACACCAACCGTCCTTGGTACCGTCATCGGCATCATGATCGCCCTCTTCGCGTTCTTCATCACCGCGCGTTACATCATCCACCGTCGTCGCATGACCGTAGATCCCTTCAAGGACCCTCCTAAATCCAGATTCATCGCGTTCCGGCTGGGTAAGACCATCCCCAAGAAGCGTCTCTCGGACGAATCATGGGTCTCACCCACGCTTCCTTCCCTCCTCTCGTCCCCCGTGTCGCCGCTGTCGCAGGACCTCGAGCTGCGTCGGTATGCGTGTCCGCAACGCAAGCTTGTCCCTATCACCACCCCAGTCTGTACCCCGACCGACACCGAGTTCGGGTCCCGTCTTGGATTTGCCAATGGGGATCCGAGTTTTGCGATTCCTGTACCGCCCGTACAAGTCCCGTCGCCGGCGTACATCCCCCCATTCTCCCCCTTGCCTTCCCTTTCCTCCTCTTCTCTCTCCCCAACACCCTCCACAGAACCGCTTAGCCCTCCTTCAAACCCGGCGCGTCTCTCCCGCTTGCTCTCCTCCACATTTGGAGACACCCGGTCCCCCGCCCGACCCACGACTGCCCATCTCATCCAAACCGCACGCTCGTACGCCTGCGCCTATCGTCCCTTAAGCACCGCCGGCACGTCTCTCTACAGCCAACCCATCCCTTCTGCCCGCTTCTCGGGCACGCGTTCCAGAACCAGTTTCTACCCCGATCCAACGGACGATGCGCGTGCAGCGTGGGGAACAGTGAGAGATACGTTTTCTACCGTGACGACCTCGGATACGGACATGGTCTGTACGCTCCCGCACCTGCGACGCGCCATGTCCGAGGTACAGCTATCCGTCTCTCCGTTCGCTGATCCAGGATTGGGGCATATTAACACACAGATGGCAGATGAGCCCGGCTTGGGTTTGTCAACGAGCACAGAGACAAAGACGCCGGTGGGCACCACGTTTGGTTTGAAATTGCGTCTATCGGATGCGAGCGAGCACGCGCGGTACCGTCTGCGCGAGAGAGAGCGCGAGCGCAGACGACAACGTGAGAGGGAGAAGGAGAAGGAGAGCGAAGGCGGGAAACAGCGGCTCAGCACAGACTCGCAGACGTCGGCGACGTCGGCGACAAGCGTGGAGACCGTGCACGGTGCGTCGTTGGAGGAGGTGGAAGAGGTGAGGAAGGAGTTCAAGTTGCGAGATTCGGAAAGTGTATTGCGCGAGATTGGCTGGTAGTTGTTAGTGATAAGGCAAGCACGTTCAGTGGGAGCGAGTCATGCGAAAGAAATTTGTAGGAGCGGGCGTGTTGCTGGAGACTTCGTGGCTGAGATGGCATCCCAGAACAAACAAGAGAAAAAGGAGAAGTCACGCTTGAGAGGCTATTTTTGGCACCAGGCCGGAATCTGTCGAGAACTGTCAGGAGGCAGTGATAACGAGAATGAGGACACAGCAAGCATGTCTGTACCACGACACCGGGCCATGATGCATGGCTGTAGGCACTGGAAGAGCTGAGATCAGCATGCTGAGCAACAAAACCTGCCTGCGTAGCGGTGCCACTCAGATCTGACTACCTCCTGCCGATCTGGGCCACAGTACATTCCAAGCCAGATATTTCCAGGACGAAAATAACAACGTACAAGTTACAACCAATGCATGGACCATGCGCGCACGTCGCACGGACACCTACGAGCGTACCTAAACCATGAAAACCGCCACATACAATCGAGCCCGTAATCACATCAGATAGGATATCTTGAAACAACGCGTGAGGGCACGATAAGCTGCTTCGGCGGCGAGTTCCATGGCGGTTTCCCTATCACGGGCCACGCCTCCCACATTCGACCCCGTCGACTACAGATGCGCGACAGTTCGTGAGCGCCTACGCAACAGAGTTTCGGGCTCGTATGGCTTACCGTACGCAACCGCCAACCATTGTGATGGGCCGGGCGCCGTGATCGACCATGAAAAGTGACTCCGTTGGGATTGAAGATAGTTGTTGAGGAACATGTGCCAGAAAGTCGTCTTCACTGGGTCACGGTCAACGGTCCTGGTATGTCAATGCGTGAGGATGAATGGACACGGAAGAATACTCACCTAGCACAGTGGAAAGCATCAGTGGCACGGCCAGCATCGAGAATGACAAACAGTAAGGTAGAACACGTACCCGCAAGAATTAAGAAGAAAAGATAAGTGACACAGGATTATGAGCGGAGTCGTGTAACACACACCACTTGCTTTGCGAGGAAGTTGCGAATGAGGTGATGTACCTTGGGCATTGGTGTGATATCAGCTCTTTGTGGCAGATTCGCAGTGTCGTCCACCGCATCTCGCCGTCCGCGAGAGCGTGAGATTTGGAACCGTCGCTCACACTGCCGACTTCAAGTTTCGTTGTAGGCCCCGTCAGCCATGAAGTGCAAAAGAAGACTCACCGTATAATCGTGCAACCCTGTTGAAATGCCACTGTGAGATCCTTGGTGCTGACATTGACAGCATTTGGTGTTCCGCATGGACATTCGTATGCCGCGGTCACGGTTGAATCGATTCTTCTGTGACGACTCGCATGACAATTTTTGTCCCCGACGTCAAGTTTGACATGTTGCTCTCCCTTGTCAATTGGATCAGGTCTGAGTGGGTCCTGTTGTAAATCACAAAGTCGTATCGTTTCCTTTCTATATACCACTTCTGGATCTCGGCTTCGTCTGGTCTGCACCGAAACAGGATTACGGACAGCATGGCATCAAGTTGCTGAAATCATCTATTGAGTGCTGTGGACTAATATTGGATTGGGAAGACATACACCAAAATATTGGCACTGGTCAAGAAGCATGGCATGCTCCCTTCCTGTTGCATCGACCAGAATTGCGTGACCACGAGATATGGTTCTCGGCAACGGCCTTGCAGTTCCTGATTCCAGGGAGCTCTCGATAAGGCACATTTGCCTGACGTGGCACTCGACGGTGCTGTTTGTGATTTCAGAAACGGTGTTCTGAAGCTGCATATGGGATAAGACAGGAACGAGTCAGGAGCAAACTTTCTTTACGTTGAAGACTGAGCCATCACCATGTATTCAAAAAGATGGCTATTGAGGGTAGCAATACATGCGGTAATGTCTTGTGTGAGAGAGGGAGCTCCACGGATACGGTTCTGCATCCGATGTAGTTCGGATCTGGCCGTTTCGAGCGCTCTGGGTATGAATGAAGTGTTATTATCGCTATTCAGTCCATGTTCCAAGAGTGCCATGCCTAAGCAACTGTCTCAAAGTTTCTTCAGACACCGTACGGGAGACCGGTGCATTGTCTATATGCTGGCGAAGCAGGTACAGCTGGAGTGTGAGCCCTTCCAAGTCATTCTTGTTCTGGCTGTTTCTCTGTGATGACGGGTTTTAGCGTTAGGAGTCAAACTCGAGGACGAGGACGAATTACATCTACAACTTGCAGAATACATAGTATTCCAGAGATTGCGCTCTTGACGATATTACCGACCGCGGGTATCGCAT